>CAUYPK010139023.1:0-54044 GCA_963574355.1 Loris lydekkerianus
AAATTTTGGGTCTAAAAAATTGTTTTATTTAGCGTTATGTTTCCAATTTATTTTGGGGTTTTTATTCATTGCTGGGGGCGGGGGGGGGGGTTTGTGCCGGCCCCCCCAGCCCGGGGGGGCCGGGGGGGGGGGGGGGGGGGGGGGGGGGGCGCGAGTGTCAGTAGAGTGGCCCTTTGTGAGTTTTCCCCAATAGTCTCTCTTATGTCTGTCACAGTGTAATTGTCATTCTCAGCCTCCTTCCCTTCCTAGAAATGTCCCAGAGTGAGTGATAAATTACATGGACCCCCAACTGTAAGACCCTTCTCAACCCTGACACTCCCTGATTTCTCCCTATATTGTCACCCTTGTCCAGCCTCTTCAACTGTCATCCTGCAGGGCTTGCTTTAATGTCCCTTCCACCAGGGGCCCCGATACCAGGTCTGGTCCCTGTCTGGCTCTGTCTTCCCGGCAGCCCTTCTGCAGTAGCACCAGCCTGAGCTTCCTTTGGGAACCCACTCTTCTTTCTCAGGGGGGGTGGGCACTTGGCTCAGCCTGGCCAATCAGAGCATGCTGTCCATCCTCCTGGCCAGGTCATCAGTGTGGAGACTGAGGGCACCTCCTTGACAGCCTGGGAGAACAAAGCTCATACTGGGGAAACTGAGCTGAGCGGTCATGCCAAAGCCACTATTTGAGCACCAGGATGCAGCCTCGCCTGAAGCCAACATCACCTCCAAGCTGTCCCTTAACCAGAGCCATAATGCCCCCTATAGGTTAACCTCATTGACTGGAGTTCTGTCATGAGCAGAGGAAAGACACCCACCCCATCCGCCCCCTTGCCCTGCGTCTTCAGAGTACCTTGTACTTTTCCTCTCTGTAATCCTTGATTGTAAGCTCAGGCTTCACATCTGACTCTCCCACAAAAGCAGAAGCCCCAGGAAAGCAGGGCTGCCTGCCTATCCCCCCCCAGTCCAGGGAGGAGTGTGGTCCTCTCACACCCAGCCTGGGGGCCTCCCCCAGCCTCCCGTCTAACATAGCTCCTCCCAGGATGCTTTGCTCCCAGGTCTACGGCTTCTTTTCAGAGCATCTTTCCCTGCGCTTTGCACCATTTCACTCAAGATGGCATTTTTGTTAACTTCTCTCCAGCTCCCCAAAACGTAACTAATGTCACTCACTCAGAGCAGGGACCTTGTTTCTTACGTTCTCCACTATATGCACCATGCCTGGCACCATAAGGGCCTCCAGTGACCACAGAGAATGAGTGAAGGGGAGTGTGAATAAATCAACGGACAGTGTTGGCCTGGGAATTCGACGAGACAAGGGATTAACAACCCTAACCAAGCGCCTTGGGAAAGGCCGGGGCTCGGTACAGGCCGCTGTTTCCATGATAATCACTCTCCCTGGTGGAGAATGACGGTGACCACACCCAGTTCTGTGCTGGGCACAGTGAGTGACACAGAGGAATTGCTGACAGCTTCACACCTAGGTTTTGTAACAACCCCGGGAGGTAGGTATTATTATCACCCCCAGTTTACGGATAAGGAAACTAAGGCACAGAGAGGCAAAGTAACTTGCTTGGGCTCACACAGCTAAATGACAGAGTCAGGGTTGAAACCCAGGACATCTGGCACCAGCATCTGTCACTTAATCACTAACAAAACAGACTCTGCCTTGTGGAGATTTTAAAAAAGGCAGAGTTGCTACTCTAAGGGTGTGGGCCAGACGCATGAAATGGTATGAGTGCCTCACACATAATTGTTTAATAAATTAATTCAAAATTCACTGAATTAGGACGGAAGGGGAAAGGGCTGCTTTGAGCCACAGAAGCCAAACCTGCTTGGCCCTCTCTGCGCTCAGCATGGATTTACCCTCATTTAAGGTAAGAAGTTATTTAAGCCATTATTTCAGCTTCCTGCAACTCCAGAGGAATCAGTGAACCATCAGCTTTACCTAAGATCTTCTCCCCTGAAGATTAGTTTGGGAAGAAGTGGGAGTGCAGAGAGTTGGCAGAAGGGAGACTGTTGATTCTAGTCGACGTTATATTTGAAATAATTTATAAAGTGTCTCATGGAAAATGGGCCTTTAAATGAAGCCCAGGGCTCCTTCAAACTGCTATTTCTCTCCTCCCCATCCATGAGAAGCGTTGTTCCTGCACGCTCCCTCCTGCCCCCACCTCTGAACAGTGCACATTTCACAGGAGCCAAGAATTAAATCAAAATTACATTCCTCTCACTGTCTCTGGGACAAGTGAAATGGTTCATTCTCATTGGCTCCTTGGAGGCTCAGGGGGCCAGGGCAGGGTTAATAATGATGATTCTTTGTACGCAGAGACCACTATTCAGCAGCCTGTGTTATTAACTGGTAACTGAGCTTTCAGCCCTAAGTCACAGGCTAGAATGAGGCCCCTGAGATGAATGAGAACAGAAAGCAGGCTTCTGAAAATGGCTAGATCAAAGGGTTAGTGCTCTGGGTGACCACCAGCATTTCCTAAGCGGTGGTCCCTCTCTCGTGTCTGAAGGTGTCACCTACAAGATGGAGCTCAACAAGGGGACAGGCAGAGGGGCTCCATCAGTCGGGGATGCTTTCTGCCGACATCTGAGTAACACAAACAAACAAGAGACTCTCAGCGTCCATGCAGTAGCTCAACAAAGTCGAGGCAGGGTCCCTCTGATTCTCTTGGCCTTTCTCTCATGGTCTTGAGGTGGCTGCTACAACTCCAGACATCACTTCCACATTCCAGGTAGAATGAAAAGGAGAGGAGAGGAAAGATGACCTGTGCTTTTTGCCAGTAAAGTGAAAGCCTTCTTAGAATTCCTCCCCTCACCCCCAACAGACTTCTACTTACATCTCACTGGCCAAAATGGGATCACATTAACATACCGGGCTGTACTCTCAATTAGTTATCAAGGGAGAAAAGGTTGGAAGAGCGTGCTGAGATAGCCAGCTAATTGTGCAGGGCAGTGCAAAGCACGCTGGCACAAGAGTCAGACAAGCAAGCTCTTCTACCAACTAGGTCTGTGTTGCTGGTTTGAGCCTCGGTTTCCTCACCAATAAACCAAAAGCGTTGAAGCTAGTGAACTATAGCTGTGCCATGATCCGTTTTTGACTTCCATAGAAATATCCCCAGGCTGACACAGAAAAAGGCAACAGGCTATAATCCCCTGCTCTCTGTTCTGAAACTAGAAGCCCAATTTGTTGGAGCCAGTTGGTGAGGCTGCAGGCTCTGAGACAAGGAGTTAAGGCCACGGGGAAAGCAGGGAGGTTGGAGGGTCAAAACTCCTAGGTTCCCTTTTCTTGTTCACACTACCAACTCCCTAAGAGTTTGTGTGTATCTATAATAGTCTTCTGATCAAAAGTCACATAACTGGAAATAATGGTAATAACAATAATAATAATGCAAACTTCAGATGAAATTTTTACTTTATACCAGGCACTAAACCAAGAGTCTGACTTGCATTATCTTATCAGATTCTAACAATCCTATAATGTAGATGTTATCCATATACCGTATATACTCGAGTATAAGCCGAGTCTTTTCGGCACAAAATTTGTGCCAAAAAACCCAAACTCAGCACAAATTTTGTGCCGAAAAACTCGGCTTATACTCAAGTATATACGGTACCCATTCGCTAGATGAGCAAAGTGAGGCTTTAAGTCATGCCCTGGCCTAACTTTGCACTTCTAGGAAGTGGAGAAGCTAGAGTTCAAACCCTGGAAATTGTGCTAAGAACTTAGTTTCTTTCTTTTTTTTTTGAGACAGAGTCTCACTTTGTTGCCCTCAGTTCAGTAGAGTGCTGTGACATCATAGCTCACAGCATCCTCAAACTCTTGGGCTTAAGGGATCCTCTTGCCTCAGTTTTTAATTTTTAGTGGAGACAGGGTATTGCTCTTGCTCAGACTGGTCTCAAACTCATTCACGGGTCTCAGCCTCCCCGAGTGCTAGGATTACAGGCCTGAGCCACTGCACCTGGCCTGCCATTCAAATCTCTGAACAAGCATCACCTGCGCCATCAAAACACTCCTGACCCTTGTTACATTGAGTCCTGGGTGGGTGTCAGTCGTAAAGGTAGCAACGACTCCCTTTCATCAAGCACTTACTATAATCAGATGCCCTGCTATGCATTTTATAACTGCATTGTTGTTTAATCCTTGCATCCACTTTTGGGCAGAAACTATTTCTGACCCCTTTTACAGATGAGGACTGAGGTTAAGCATCTCACCTGAGCAAATGGCAGGACTCACATGCCGGCAGTCTGACACTAGAGCCTGCGACCTTGCCCACTCTCACAGCTTGGTAACATGCTGTCACCTCACATACCTGCTGCCCTCTTCCTCACACCAGACCGTGAGCTTAGGCCAGGGACCCCATCTGAGTATCTCTGCACCTCTGCATCTTCATTGCCTAGCACGACTCTCGGCACATCTCACAAAGGCTTAGAGAATGAATCAATGAATGAATGCCTCAACCTCAGACTGGCAGCCACCTGTCACAGCACTCTCTTCTACTGAGGATACTTGAAAAGAATCTTAGTGTGGGATAATGAAAGTTAGAGTGTGCTGTTGTGTCCACACGGCCTCCCAGTCTCCTGCACCTCCGAATGAACAGATAACTCACACTGAGATTTACTTAAAAGGCATTTAACTCAGCTCACACATCTTCCAACCAAGCCTACCACTTGCAGAAATCATCCATGCCATGCATTACCATTTTGATTTCCACTGCTGAGAAACACCAAAGGGTTGGTAGGGCCTTTTTTTCCCCTCCTCTTACCAGTTGAGTTACTGTCTGCTTTTGTGGAATAAATTGCTATAAATTGAGTTACCAGCACTCTAAAATAGGGAGCTACATTCTCGATGCTATATGGGTAGCTGACAACATTATGGAAATACACAAAGTGTATGTCAAAGTTTATGTGAATGGTGATGAGTTGTGATGATGTTGGAAGAATGGGGGATGGGGTACTTGGAGAGTGTCTCCTTGGGCACAGAGACACTCTCCACGTACACTTCCTCCCACTGCAACCAGCCTCAGATTCTCAAAAGGAGTTTTAGAGGAAGATCATCCAGATAAACAGGAAGAGCTGATCTCTGGAAAAACCAGTCTGGACAATATAATAAACAGCCCCTGGGGCCCAGGAAGCACGGTGTTGGGGACACTGGCCAGTGTTCTGTTCACCTTCCTTTGATGGCTCCTACTGGTCCTGGGTGCCTATCCCCTGGCTTCCTGGTGCTTTGCTTCAAAAAGCTGCACCTGCCAAGTCTCTGGAAGCCTGACCTTGGGGTGATTGAACTTGCTTTGCAGCTCTGCAGCCGCTAGGGGGAAGCCGTTAGCCAACAACTGTATATGCACAAAAGTACGAAAACCCAGCAAACTTGCGAGTTGGAACAAACTCTGAGGTCTAATACGTACTCCAGAGCCATCCACAGAATCCACTGGATTCCAGGGCTTCCCCAGAGTCTCGTCTTACCTGGCTCCTTCCCACTCTCTGTCCTCCTTTCTCAGTTTGCTTACAGCTCTGTCTCCTGCACCACTGAATGAACAGATAACTCACACTGAGATTTACTTAAAAGGCATTTAACTCAGCTCATACATCTGCTGACCTGGGAGCACCTCCTCAGGGTCTGCTCCTTGGAAGGGACACGGGGTTTGCATCAGGAGACCACCACCAACTGGGAAGGTCTGCATGTCATGTGAGCGGGAGGTGGGAAGCCCAGGAGCTGGTGGATAGCAGTACCCAGAAGAGAGTGGAGTGGAGGGCAGCAAGGAATCTGCAGAAAACCCACCTGTGTCTGGCAGAGAAAAAGTCAGCTTCAATCTCATGCAGCACTGAAGGTCATGACACCTTATGGTGACATTAACAGGCATGTAAAATTTTTTCTGGCTCTTTTCTCCTCTACACCCCACTCCCTAGTACTCCACATCCCCCAAAAAGTCAGAAACAGCAGATCTTGGCCAGCATGGTGGCTCACGCCTGTAATCCTAGCACTCTGGGAGGCTGAGGCAGGAGGTTCCCTTGAGCTCAGGAGTTTGAGACCAGCCTGAGAAAGCTGGAGGCCACCTGTCCTAAAAATAGTAAAATTAGCTGAGCATGGTGGCACAATGCCTATGGTCTATTTCAAAAGACAAAGCTCACCTGATAATAGTCAGAATATCTGAACCCAAAGCAAATACAAGAATAAATAATAGTAAACAATTGAGTGGAAAACAT
Organism: Loris lydekkerianus; assembly: GCA_963574355.1. Classification (NCBI taxonomy): domain Eukaryota; kingdom Metazoa; phylum Chordata; class Mammalia; order Primates; family Lorisidae; genus Loris; species Loris lydekkerianus. The sequence continues at coordinate 6,186 of CAUYPK010139023.1, forward strand.
CACCATATTCAGCACACAACTGAGACCCAAAGAGAAGATCAAAGCACAGGGAGCTGGGGTGGGGTGTTTACCTCCGTTCCTGCATCGTTCATTCAGCAAACATCTACAGACAGCTTACCCTGTTCTACATAGCAGAGAGTCAAGGTCAAACAGGGCAGACCCCCCCCTTAGTGGGACCCACAGCCACGGAGGAGCAAGAGAGGGGCCAGATCCCTTGGAAATCTGCTCTCTGTGAAGTTCAAGACCACCACTGTCTTCACATAGCAGGGATGGTTATAGATTAGGGGAGGCTGAAGCTCATTCAGGAAGCCCTTTTATAGAAAAATGATACAAAATTATAAATGCAAAGTTGGATACAAAAGTAGAGGTGAGAGGCCCCGATGCTTGAACTTCTTCAGGTTTTACAGCGATTCCTCCCCTAACCACACCTAAATTCAAGGGCAGGCAGCGCCCTCTAGTGGTTATAAGAAGAAAAGGCTCAACACCCGGCACCGCAAGGCCATGCGAACCACCTGGACCAGTATCTTCCTAGAAACTGTCTCCTCCGCCTACAGCCCTGCCCCTCCCACCCCCCGAGCTAATTATTAGCAGAGGCCCAGAGCCCAGCGTCCAGATGTACAGTTACTTGTAGTCTGACTTGGGGCAAGTAACTTTACCCTTCTGAGTTTCATCAGTTTCCCTTCCTAGAAATAAGTTGTCTTCATAGGATTAAATAAGCACCAGTTTCAGAGAATGGCTGTAAAAATTAAATAGGAAGGGTGGTGCCTGTGGCTCAGTGAGTAGGGTGCCGGCCAAACTGCAACAACAAAAAAATAAAAACAAACAAATAAATAAATAAACTTTAAAAACCTTAAATAGGAAGACTGGCATATAAGGGTACTTAGATATGTAAGTTCTTTTCTCAGGAAAACGTACTGACATTAACATCTGCTGCGTGTCTGAATCTGCTCTTCTGAAGAAGAGTTCTTAGTTCCTCTTCAAAGTCCACTGCCAACTGGCAAGCAAACCCAGGGCCCAGTTACATGGACGAGGAGGGGAGTGCCCGTCTCACACACTGCTCCCCAGAACCTGCCCCCTAAAGACAGAGAGGGGAGTTTAATCACCTCTACATTCCCCCCAGCACCTCCCTGGCTTCATAGGCCATCACAGGCCTTAGAAAAAGTCACTGCTGCAAGGAGGAGCCGGGAGAGGCCCCAGTGCAGTGAGATAAATGAAGCCAGTAGTTTTGCTTTTCCTCCTTGTAACTTTGTTTTGCAACATAATTTCAGATTTAGAGAAAAGTTGCAAGGATAATGCACAGAATTCTCATGTGCCCTTCACCCAAATTCCACGAATGCACACATTTCCCACACAGCCTCATCCTTCTCTGTCCCCCTCTCCACACACCTGAGCTGGTGTGCAGCGGCCTCAGAAACATCTGAGTGAGGTGCAGACATGATCCTCCTCTGTCCCCAGATCTGCAGTACATATTGCCTGAAAACAAGAACATTCCCTTACAGAACTGTAGTTCAATGAGCAAAATCAGAAAATTAACCTAAATACGATACTATTATCTACACCTCGGACCTTATTTTGGTTCTACCAGTGGTCCCAGTAATGTCATCTACACAAAAGAAAACCCAGGGCCATAATTGCGTTCAACTGGTAGGTCTTTTCAGTCTTCTTTGATGTACTTCCCTAGTCCTGTGTGCATGTGTGTGTGTGTGTGTGTGTACACATGCACATCCATGCACACTTCATGACACTCACTTTTTTTTTTTTTTGAGACAGAGCCTCAAGCTGTCGCCCTGGGTAGAGTGCTGTAGCATCACAGCTCACAGCAACCTCCAACTCTTGGGCTTAAGCAATTCTTTTGCCTCAGCCTCCCAAGTAGCTGGGACTACAGGTGCCTGCGACAATGCCTGGCTATTTTTTTGGTTGTAGTTGTCATTGTTTGGAGGGCCTAGGCCAGATTTGAACCCGCCAGCTCTGGTGTACGTGGCTGTCCTCTTAGCCACTTGAGCTACAGGTGCCACCAGACACTACATTTTTTCAAGAATGCAAGCCACTTATACTGTAGGATGGCCTTAATTTGGAATTGGCCTGGTGTTTCCTCATCCTTAGATTGAGGTTATGCATTTTTGGTAAGAATGCCAGAGGAGAGATGTTTCTTCTCCTCAGTACATCACAGAGAGAAGTTCACAGTGTCATTTGTGAAAGGGGTTTGGCGATGTACCCAGAAATGAGACTGGGAGAGGTTCAGGCCAAGTTTAACGAAAGGGGACAGAGACACACCTGGGCAAAGATGGCATCGGCACCAAGGATGGTTGGAGGCTTGTTTTTATACTGGGCGTAGGGGGAGGAAGATTCCACAGCTTGCTGGAAAGTTCTGGCAGGCTTGGGTCTTTCCAGTGGAACTCTTGGGGTGGGGCCAGGTAGACCTTTTGTTCTAGGAGGACAAGAGGAGAAGGTGGAGGGGGAAGGGTTTAGGGCCCGAACAAGTTGTCCCCTTACTGGAGATGTTAACTTTGACCTCTTGGATGAAGTGACATCTTCCAGGTTGTTCCACAGTTTTTTACTTTTTTCTTTGTAATGAATAAGTATCTTGTCAAGAGCTAATTTGGGGCCATGTAACTATCCTATTCCTCCTCAAAGTCCACCCTCTAGTGTCAGGATCCCCTGACCACACCTGCCTGAATCCGTTGTTACCATAGCAACTGCCAAATGTTTTTTCTCCGTTTACTAATTGCCTTTCCTCTGTGAGGAACAGCCTGCCCTTCCAGCCTGTTACATTTTACCTTCTTTCTCTAGCGAATTCAAGGATTTCTGCACTGTTCCTTATTTGTAATGCATTACTACAATTATTTATTCTCATGCTCAAATTGTCCCAGATATGGCCCCTAAGAAAGACGAGGGGAGCAGCAGGTTTGGGCTGGGTGGGAACTACGTAGCTTCTTCAGATCACAGGAAGTCGGACCTAGGCAGATGCCTAGCATTTAGATGGGAGAGTAAAGGGGAGCTCAGACCGTCGCTTTTTACTTATTTGTTTGTAGACAGTTTTATATATGAAAAGTGCCTCCTGGGAGATGAGGGAAAGATACTCTGAGCCCTTTCAACGGAAGCTCAAAGTTGTTCAACTACATTTTATGGACCAGGGTCACCTAACTGAACCCCAGGAGCCTAATTGCTGGAAGGACAGACCCTGGGGAGGAAGTTCACACTGGGGTAGGAGCCAGGCTCTCAGGGGTGTAGTGATGGGGGTGTGGACTCAGCCTGGTAACTCTGTCCTCAGAGAGCAGAGACAGTCCAGCCATCTGGCACTGTGGTTGTGCCCTGGAGACAAGACATAGCTTGTTGCTGAAGAGCTCCTGGGACACCTGGGGACCAGGTACTTCTGCCACGTGACTCCCCCGACTAAACCTAAAACAGAAAAGTGGAAGATGATGAAGCTGGAGTCACAGGGAGTGGAGAACTCTGTTACAACCATATCACTGCAGATATTCTGAAGACTACACACCATCAGGAGGAGTGCTGGGTCAAGGTCGAGCAGAATTCTTGTGCTGAATCCCAGGTCTGCACAAGAACCTCTGGGCACCCAGGAGATTTGGGAAACCCTAGAGAAAGTTGGGCCTCCTCTGGGTAACTATTTAGTTTGATAAAATCCAATTTGTTTTTTTTCCTTTTAGAGATCATGGTTGTCAGTGTCAAATCTAAGAACTCTTTGCCTAGCCCGAAGTCCTAAAGATTTTCTCCAGTTTTTTTCTTTCCTAAAGTTTTATAGATTTAGATTTTACTTACTGAAGTCTATGATCTATCGATTTTGAGTTAAATTTTGTACAGGTGTGAGACTTAGGTCAAGGTTTGATTGCTGTCATTGTTTTTTTGCCTATGAGAGTCCAATTACTCCAGCACAACTTGTTGAAAAGGTTATCTTTCCTTCACCGAGATGCTTTTTCCCCCTTTGTCAAAAATCACTAGGGAATATTTGTGTGAATTAATTCTGATGTTCTATAATCTGTTCCAATGATCTATGTGTCTCTTTCTTGTTGATACTCCAGATTTATTGTAGGTATATTATAAGTCTTGAAATCAGGGAGACTAAGTCTTCACACAGTATTCTTCTTTTCTTTTTTTTTTTTTAAGACAGAGTCTCACTATGTCACCCTCAATAGAGTGCTGTGTCATCACAGCTCACAGCAACCTCCAACTCTTGGGTATAAGTGATTTTCTTGCTTTAGCTTCCCGAGTAGCTGGGACTACAGGTGTCTGCCACAACACCCGGCTATTTTTTGGTTGCAGTTGTCATTGTTGTTTAGCAGGCCCAGGCTGGGCTCAACCCGCCAGCTTTGGTGTATGTGGCCTGCGCCCTACTCACTGAGCTATGGCCACTGAGCCCACACAGTATTCTTGAAAATTATTTTATTATTTAGTTTCTTTATTAATTACAGGGCTTGTAAAATGACCCATTTGTGGTAGTTTGTGTTTTTTGATGAATTAGTTCATTTCATCTAAATTGTCAAATTTACGTGTGTAGAGTTGTTGACAATATTCCTTTCATATTTTTTGTGATGTCTGCTAAGGTCTATAGCAACATCTCCTGTTTCATTACCGATAATGGTAATCTATTCTCTCTCTCTCTCATTGATCTTATCAAGAAACCAGATCTTGGGTGGCGCCTGTGGCTCGGTGGGTAGGATACTGGCCCCACCTACCGAGGGTGGCAGGTTCAAACCCAGCCCCAGCCAAACTGCAACAAAAAAAATAGCCGGGCGTTGTGGCAGGCACCTGTAGTCCCAACTACTTGGGAGTCTGAGGCATGCGAATCGCCTAAGCCCAAGAGTTGGAGGTTGCTGTGAGCTGTGACAGCACAGCACTCGACAGAGGGCAAAAAAAAAGAAAAAAAGAAAAGAAACCAGCTCTTTGTTTCAATACTCCACCACAGAGTAGCCATGTGCTGCCATTGTACCTGGACCCAGGTGGAGCAAATGCCTGCCGCCATGTCACCCATGGCCACTGCCTAGATAGCCTCACCAGCTGCTATTGCCATCACCAAAGGGAGACCAGAGCAGAGCAATCTCCCACAGTGCCTGCCTCTATAGAGAGGGACTCACTCAACCCCCCACCTAAGCTTCCAACAGCAGCCTGGGGACCAATCCACCACTCCACATGAAGAAGAAAAAGCAAAAAGGCCAGGTGCAGTGGCTCACACCTGTAATCCTAACACTCTGGGAGGCCAAGGTGGGTGGACTGCCTGAGCTCACAGGTTCAAGACCAGCCTGAACAAGAGCAAGACCCCGTCTCTAAAAATAGCCAGGTGTTGTGGTGGGCACCTGTAGTGTAACCTTCCAGCTACTCGGGAAGCTGAAGCAAGAGAATCACTTGAGCCCAAGAGTTTGAGGTTGCTGTGAGCTATAACACCACAGCCCTCTACAAAGGGCAACAAAATGAAACTCGGTCTCAAAAAAAAAAAGCAAAAAGCATGGAAAACCTATTTAAGGGAATTACTGAGGAAAACTTTCCTGGTACCACCAGAGATACAGATACAAGATGGTCATCAAACACTGGGAAAGGGCAGCGCCTGTGGCTCAAAGGAGTAGGGTGCCAGCCCCATATGTCAGAGATGGCGGGTTCAAACACAGCCCTGGCCAAAAACTTCAAAAAAAATAAAAATAAAAAACAGTCAAACACTGGGGAAATTCATGGCAAATAGGACATCTACAAAACAGTCATCAATGTAGCCCTCATTGGAGTGAAGGACGTTGCTATTCAGTGCATGACTGTGTATGTTCTATACCTCTTCTATAGCTGGCTACAATAGTTCAGGGCAGTGCCATAGAGCACCACATATTATTCATGGATAAAAACGGCTAACCCGTAGAGTACCTTCCAAATATTAGGTACTGCTTAAGTGCTTTGCATATCTTATTTCATTTTGGAAAAAGACAAAGTTAGGACTCAGAAACATTTAGTAACTCATCCGAGATCACTCAGCTAGCTAGAAAGTGGCAGAGTTCGACTTTAAACCCACGAAGCCCAGCTGCTGAGTCTACGCCCTTAACCATTAGACTGCACTGCCTCTCATGTGGACAGGTGATCAGGACATGGACAGGAAGGATATATACACCAGTTTCAATTCCTCTGAGAAGGCAGGGAAGGAAATAGCTATTGCTACTGCGGGTAAAGATGGGGCTTAAACTGTGTTTGTTTCTCTTTCTTAAAAAAAAAATTGAAGCAATTACAGTAAGGATAACCTTTGATCTAAGAGGTGGGCATAGGGATGTTTGTACTTTGAAATACCTTAAAATTTAAACTACAGGCATTAACCTATGAAAGGAGGAGAAAGAAGTGGAGAGTGACCACAGGTTAAAACTGCAAAGGTGGGAGCAAGGCAGGCAGTTCTGGAGGAGGAGAGAGGGCCAATCATCCCAACTTCCCCTTAGAACTCCCAGGAACTAAGGCCACAGACCAGGACACCCTGCTGCTTGTCCTTCCAAGGACAAAGGGTAGAGCTGAGCTTCCTTTCACCCATCTTCTTCCATTGGGAATGCCCTCCCATCCACAGCCTACCCCAGGCCCAAGGGCCAGCTCAAAGGCCCCTCTCCCCGAGGCCGATTGGACTGGGGAGCTCCTCTCCTTTCCACAGGGCAGAGGAGCAACCTGGCCCCTTACACAAATGGGAGAAGGGGAAGATTCTTGACTCACATGATGTAACGGCACAGGGCATGCCGACCTCAGGAATGGCTTGATCCAGGCACTGAACCTCTCTCAGAGTCTTTTCCAATGTCACAGTTCCTCCCCACCCACCTCCCGGCTTCTCATGGTCCTCACAACCTGTGATGAGACAATCAAAGGCCTCTTGCCTCCTTGTGTGGTTGTAAAACACATGCAGGAAAGCCCAAATGAAGGTACTACAGTTACCTGGGCAGTGGGCAGTGCCCTGCTTGAGCTTTCTGGCACTTTATCTGCCCACCCCTCCAGCCCAGGCTGAGGTACTGTCTGCCCCGGATGATGAGAGAGGGACAGGGAAACCATGCCCACTACCAATACACCTTCTCCAACTTTCCCACCCAGTCCTCATCTCTGCCTCCTCAGAGACCCAAGAAAACTTGTGTCCCACTCTTCATTCACCAACAGCAAATCAAAAGGATTCACTAAGCACTGTACCTTCCACGTGCCCAGAGGGACAAAGATGACTTAGATACAGGGCCTGTCCTTGAGAAATGGGGAAACATGGTGTGCAGAAGGATTGTTACCATGCAACGTGGGAAACGCAGTAATAGATGCCTGTTCACAGGTGTGTGGGAACGTGAGCCACTGACTTGAAGAGGGAGTATTTGAGTTAGGTGTGTGTGTGTGTGTGTTGTTTTTCCCTTTGCTTTATCCAATGTTTTAAACAGCTTTACTGAGGTCTAATTGATATACAAAGAACTGCACGGATTTAACACGTTCAACTTGATGCGTTTGGATCTATGCAAACACCCACGACACTATCCTCACAATCGAGATAACAGTCATATCTGACACCTCCCAAAGTTTCTCTGTGTCCCTGTCTTCTGGTTCTTGGTGTTCTGTTCTGGTTTGGTTTGGTTTTGGTGGTAAAAACATCGACTGTGAAGTTAGCCTTTGAACAAATTTTGAAGTGCACAATATCCTAGTGTCAACTACAGGCGCTGCTGTACAGCAGACCTCTAGAACTTACTCACCTTGCATAACTGAAAGTTGATAACCATTGATTAACTTTCCCTCTACCCCCACCCTTCAGCTCCTGGCAACCATTATTGCATTCCCTGATGCTATGAGGTTCACTGTAATAGATGCCCTATATACGTGGAATAGCGCTGTTTGCCCTTTCATGATGGGCTAATTTCACTTAGCATAATGGCCTCCAGGTTCATCCATGTTGTCACAAACGACAGGATATCCTTCCTTTTTTTTTTTTTTTTAGACAGATTCTCACTGTGTGTCACCCTGGGTAGAATGCCATGACATCATCATAGCTCACAGCAATCTCAAAACTCTTGGGCATGAGTGATCCTCTTCCGTCAGCCTCCAGAGTAGTTGAGACTACAGGCGCCTGCCATGAAGCCCAGCTAGTTTGTTTGGTTTTTTTTTTTCTATTTTTAGTAGAGATGGGTCTTGTTCTTGCTCGGGCTGGTCTCAAACTCCTGAGCTCAGTTGATCCACCTCCCTTGGCCTCCCAGAAAGCTAGGATTATAGGTGTGAGACACCAGGCCCCACCAGGATGTCCTTCTTTTTAAGACTAATATGCCACCAGGAGAATTGGCTCACACCTGTAATACCAGCACATGGGAGGCTGAGGCGGGTGGATTGCCTGAGCTCACAGGTTTTTTGTTTGTTTGTTTTTTGAGACCCCATCTCTAAAAAATAGCCGGTGTTGGGCACCTATAGTGTAACCTCCCAGCTACCCAGGAAGCTGAAACAAGAGAATCACGTGAGCCTAGGAATCTGAGGTTGCTATGAGGTGTAACACCACGGCACTCTACCGAGGGCAACAAAATGAGACTCTGTCTCAAAAAAAAAAAAAAAAAAAAGACTAATATCCCACTGTGAGCGTGTGTATGTGTGTGTGTATAAGTATTAAATATATATCACATTTTCTTTATCCATTTAACTGTTGATCTCAAGATAGATCTTGAAGAAGAGATAGGAGTTTTCTGGGTCAGAGGTGGCAAAAGTAATGGAATGTGGGAGACTTATTAAGGAAAACAAAATGTGTGCACAGTGGTAGGAACACATAACTGGGTGCTGCATGCTTGGGGGACACTGAAGAGGTCAGGGTGGCTGGAGCCTGATGTTGAAGAATATGAAAAATTGAGGGTGAAGAGGAATTTGAGGAAGACTAAGGAGGTTGGCCCTTACAGTGTAGGCAACATGGAGCTGTTAAAATCTCATTAGCTGGAATATAAGCTCGCCTTGGCTGTGCTTGAGCATGACGGCTGACAGAGTGGACTTGGAAGTGGTGAGGGAACCCTGGAAGATAAGAAACCATTAGGAAGCTGTTGTAATAGCCCAATGAGGGATGGGATATCTACTATGGCACACCTTTCTTTTTCATTTGTACCATGGCCATTATGGACCTATTTTCCATTTCCCACAAAACACTCATATAAACACACACATACACACACACTACACACAGAAAAGTAGTAAGTTTCTCAAAAGCCACAATAGAGTATTGTTGCTTCTCTATATTATTTGTTTTTCCAGCATAGAACTCACTTTCTTTTGTGGAACAACTCCTGCCTATTTCAGCTCTATAATTCTGCTGGGAATCATTTGTTGCAATACTGAATGATCACATGATCCCATGCCAGCCAATGGGAGTCCTTGCCTGGGATTTTTTTTTTCCCATGGTGCTGGTGTGGGAAAATACTCTTTCCTCTCTGGTCAGATGATTGTAAGGATGTAAGCATGGGCTACCTGTGGCTATAATTCCAGGCCCAAAGAATTGCTAGCCTAAGCAAATAGAGCTAAAAGGGAGGATTTTTTTTTTTTTTTTTTTTTTAAATAGAGACAGAGTCTCACTTTATGGCCCTTTGGTAGAGTGCCGTGACATCACACAGCTCACAGCAACCTCCAGCTCCTGGGCTTAAGTGATTCTCTTGCCTCAGCCTCCCAAGTATCTGGGACTACAGGCGCCCGCCACAACGTCCAGCTATTTTTTTGTTGCAGTTTGGCCAGGACTGGGTTTGAACCCACCACCGTCAGCATATGGGGCCGGCGCCCTACTCACTGAGCCACAGGCGCCGCCCTAAATGGGAGGAATTTAAATCCCTGAACTGTTTTGTCCATAGGACTAGCCTCTCTATGGCTCTGAGTGTATTTTTTTACATGAGGTATACATTACTACTTGTCTCTTAAGGAATTTTAATTAGGACCCATCACTGCTAACCAAAAAACTCTGCCTAATGTATGTACCCATGACTATATCCTCTTATCAGACCTAAGACAAAGAAGCTGCTCAAAACACAGCTAGAAAGGGCAAAGCAAAGAAAAATGGTCAGAAGAAAGAGATACCCAAACAAGCACAACCTGCTGCCCTCTCATCTCCCGCTGCTGCGATGCACTAGGCAGTTTTACATGGGCCAGGTGGACCAGAGAACAGCCCCACACTTAAGGAGGGTCCTATTGTCACATATCCCAGATGCCATCCTCAGCTCACTGTGGGACAAGCCTTTCTTTCTCATAATGTCCACCATGACCAGGCCTCTCTCTAACCCAGGTTACCCCAGGGGTTCTCCTTTCTCTTTTTACAAGTTTCAAAAATACAAAAGAACTATGATATTTAACAGAGAATACTTCTCCATCTAGGTACAGAGGAAGGATCTGAAACCATTGAAGGAGCTATGACCCCCTGGCTCCCACCACCAACCCACCTCTGGCTGAGCTAGCCTCCCAAACCAGTATTTTAAACAAGGATCCATTCCCACTCCTATCCCTTCCTGTCACTCTCCTATACTGTCATTATTTTTCTCCATCTGTGAACATCAACTAATGTAGTACATATTACACGATAGCCATCAGTTCGTGTGCAATTTAAAATAGTGTGCAATTTTAAATTGCACATGAACGTTATGGCCACCCTGTGTGTGTGTACATACACACACACACACACACACACACACATATATATATTTTTGAGAGTCGCCCTTGGTAGAGTGCTTGGCATCACAGCTCACAGCAAACTCCAACTCTTGGGCTTAAGCAATTCTCTTGCCTTAGCCTTCCAAGTACCTGGGACTATAGGCGCCTGACACAACACCCAGCTATTTTTTTTGTTGCAGTTGTCATTGTTGTTTAGCTGGCCCAGGCTGGGTTCAAACCCAACACCTTGGGTGTACGTGGCTGGCACGGTAACCAGTGTGCTCCGAGCGCCAAGCCAATATATGTATTTTTATTTTTTGCCCTCAACCCAACTAGAAAGTAAGCTCCAGGGGCTCAAGGACTCTTGATTTTGTTCACTGTTCTATTCTCAGCACCTAGGGCAATGTCTGGCACAGGCTATGCTTTCTATAAATATCTGTTAGAAGGCATGCATGCACAGTGGTCCAACACTGGGAGCAAGTTAATGGCATTTTGTGATTGAGAGTAGGCGGAGGAACAATCTGACATCAGGTATATGGGAGTTTGAGGTGAACAAGAACTTGATATGAACATCCTCTGTGGGAAAAGGAAATGGGACAAATGGGACCTGTGGGGCATTTAGGTCCCAGCTAGTGGTACACTGGGTCAACAGCTACTCTTGCCTACGTAGCATCCGCTCACCCTTCTAACAATAACCCTTAATTTTCCTTGTGTCTCCCCCTCTTACTTTGAGAAGTTAGCCGATTAGTATATTGTACACCTTTGCTCATAGTTACTGTTTTCTGTTCGGACACCCAATCCACTTCAGGCAATAAAAGTCAATCCTACGACTGTTGCCAAAGCAAAAGAGAAAAAGAAACTTCTTCCCAGGGACACTGCTAGCAGTAAAGATAGCAGAGCCTGGAGCTGTTGGAGTCATCTGCTGAATCTGAGAATAAAGCCAACTCAGAGGAAAGTATCACAGAGAAATGTCAGGGGACCAGCCTGAGTCCCTCCCTGATCCCAGCCATACCTGAAGGTACTAGGAATGTCAATAAATTCCCCTTTTCTGGTAAACTATGTTGAATTAGGTTTCTGTCACTTGCAACTGAAAACAACCTGACCAGTACGTGCAGGGTACAGAAGAACAAAAAGAAAACACATTCTTAAGGCTCTTAAATACTTCAAAGGGAAGCCTAATGTCAGGCAAAGTGTAGATTAGATTGCAGAAATGCAATCTAATACCTTTTAGCGAAATTCATTGCCTATTTTTTTGGTGAGCCAGATGGAGGCTACCCAGGTGGCCATGGTGCCAGTTTTATTATTTGCAGTTACATTTTGGGTATGAATTCAGCAATTTTGTCTTGGGTGTTTTAACATCTCAGCATCTCACCATTTCAAGAACAGCTCTTAAGCAGAATCCAGTCTTCTCCTCAAAGCATGGTAAGGCTAGAGTCTGACAATCTGGCTTCTCATCCTTATCTGATCACTAATCGGCAGGGTGATCTGAGGCAAATCACCTCGCTTCCCTTGATCTCAGGACTACATCACCTTCAAGCACTCATCCCTTCTGCACAAAATGCCCACTAGGACAGGGGCTCTTAATCTATGATGGGGCCTCAGCCCCAGATGATGGCACTGGTGCACAAACATGATTTTGAATAGAGTTTCATGGTGCTCACAACTCTAGAAGCCAATCTATATCTCTAAATCTCTCTGCTTTACAGTAACAACCCAATTTCTGCTGGGACTCTTCTGTTGATGGGAAGCTCACTATTCACAAGGCAGCCCATTGTACTATCGAACTGTGCTAGAAAAATAAGTTCTTCATATTGAACCAATCTCTGCACACTGTAATTGCTACCCATTGGTCCAAATTCTCCACAGGGGAAAAAAAATACACATATCAGAAAAATCATGTTCTCTCCTCTTTATGACATCTCTTCATCTCTCTGAAGACTTTTTTCCTGACTTTTTTTTCTGACTGTCTCACTTTGTAGCCCTCGGTAGAGTGCCGTAGAGTTACAGCTCACAGCAACCTCAAACTCTTGGGCTCAAGCGATTCTCTTGGCTCAGCCTCCTAAGTAGCTGGGACTACAGGTGCCTACCACAACGACCGGCTATTTTTAGAGATGAGGTCTCGCTCTTGCTCAGGCTGATGTCGAACCTGTGCGCTCAGCAATCCACCTGCCTCGGCCTCCCAGTGTGCTAGGAATACAGGTTCGAGCGACGGCACCCAGCCTCTCCGAAGACTCTTTTTAAGTTTTAAATGAAAATAATTTATGGGATATAGATAATTAGCTATAATAATAATTAATGCAAATTATTTTACAGTTCATCCAAATGCAGTTGCTAAATTCCAAATAAGCAGCACTGCTATTAATCTAGGTGGATTTGGGTTTTGCAAAGAGGGAAATTACTGTATAAAAATATGTTTAAAGAAACTGCATAGTCTTTTGGTGAAAGTTCTACGCCGTTCAACTATTACCAATGCATCGTTGGGCAAGTCACTTAACCTCTCTGAGCTGTTTCCCTTCTGAAAATTGCAATAAAACCTACCTCACAGAGATCCTGAGAGATTTACATGATATAATATTCATAAAGCCTTTAGCCCAAGCCTGGCGCACGGCACATTCTCTGTAAATACTGGCTTCCACGCTCCGCAAGCTGAGCTTTATTCGATGCGCTCGGCGCTCTTTCTCGAAAGGGATTTCCCCCCTCCTGAGCCGGAGTCTGCGCTCTGCGCTTGACTGAGGCTCCCTGGCCGCTCGCGCTTTTCTCTCCTTCTCCAAGATGGCGGCTGTCGGCGGCGCTGAGGCGGGATCCGGGCGAGACGAGTGAAGGTAGCAGCGAGCGGAGCCCCCACGAGGCCGGGCTGAGCCCCACCCTGGGGCGGCAGCAGCCCCGCCCCACCGCCACCCGCCGTCCTGGGCCCGCGACACCGTCCTGGGGACGCCCCAGGCCCGTCGCGGCCTAGCCCAGGGGCGGAGCCGGGGACTTGAGTAGCGGCCGTAGCCGCCCCTGGGAAGAGGCTGGAGCGGGCCGAAGGAGGAAGGCGGTCGGGAGCTGTTCAAATGGGGAAGGCGGGAAAGCTGCGGGGCCGAGAGGGGGCGTGCGGCCGCCCCGGGGGCCTGCGGGCCGGGGCCGCCCCTCCCCCTGCCCGGGCCGTCTCCGCCCTCGGGGGCTAAGTGCTGCAGCCTGGGACGCGGGAACGCGGGTCCGGGCAGAGCTGCAGCTTCGGACCCGGGATGCAGGGGTCCCTGGGGCTGTCAGGGGCGAAAGGCTCCAGGGCCAGGCCGACTGGAGGGCTGGGTGCTCGGCCGGCAGGAGAGTATACGAGGAGCTTTCTTTTCCTCCTCGCAGAGCTTTGTTAAACTAGCTGTTGCTGCAGAACTGCCGGCAGAATCCCATTGGTTTGCCTTAGGGACCACAAAAATGGTGGTCCCGCGGGCTGTTTGTATAAATAACCTGGTATTGTGTGTATTCTTTGCGTACGACCCAGTTAGAACGTGCCTTCGTAGTGGGATTCTTTTCCATACAGGCCCATCTTCCGTCTACAACTGCTACTTGTAGATTCACTTTGTTTCGTGCAAAAAAGGAGGAAATTTACCTTCCTTCTTTCTGATGGCTAAGCTGGTGGCTGATTATACTCCCTCTCAGCAGAATAAATAAAAAAATGGAATCCAAAAGAAAGTCTGTTGATTGGACAAGGCTTGTCAAAATTTCTGTTGCTGGTCTATGGAATTGTGTGTTGTCAGCCAATCTGTGCGGTGGTCGTGGTTCCGTGATTCAATCTCCGTCCCAGACTGTCGGGATCTCTGCAGCTTCCAGAGCTGGCAGGGGCTGTGAGTGCTGCACAGGTAGATCCCTGGAGAAGGGAGTGGCAAGAGAATTCGGAGTCACTATATTCAGAGATTGGAGGAGACCTCGGGGGGAAAAGGGAGAAGACATCACATCACCTGTTCAAATACGAAAAGTAAACAAAAAAATACTAAAACAACAACAAAACCTCAGAAACTGGCAACAGCTGGACGTGTATGTTCCTTTACCTGCACCGACTGGCAGTTTGAGTTCCTACAAGTGCTGGAAGAAGAGAACTCAGAATCTTGGATAAAGGTCTCATCATGGACTAGACCTGGATTTCAGGGTTTCTCTTGCGGCCCACTTTAGGAGGCTTAATTTGTTTCCTTTTTTCAATACTCATTCATATTATTGGATGAAGAAGATTGTTAGTGACCACTGCAGCTCCAATTGCCTCAAAAAAACCACCTTCTGAAACCCATTTTCAGTGTAATTTTAATTTTCAAAATGACCAAGTACTCTGATGATTTTATATCATCAGATCTCTAATTACTTTGGTCACCGTGGAGGCCTTTGCCTTAACATAACTTGTATATTTATCTACAAGTGGAAGAGCCACTCTGCCTCCCCTTTTTCATCTCCTGAAAAGTCCCAGAAGAGCCAGTTAATAATTTGCATATTTCCTAAGTTTACGTTTTTTAATGATGAATGTTTCCTCCATGAACAATATTAAATAATGAACTTTTACTTATGTTGTCATATCTTAGGACATCGAGACAGACAAAACTAACCCTGTCTCTTGAAGTTGACAACATTAAATTTTATAAACTCCAAAATTATGGAATTCAGGAGAATGGGTTTTAACACCTGTTTTACATTTGCCAACATTTAATGTAATTATGATCTGTTTTTTGACGTGAAAATCAAACCTGATGTTTTTTGTTTTTACTAATCCTCACAATCTGCTTCCTACCCCTGAACTCTGAATTTATCATGGTTAATACTTAAGAACTAGAGCGAATATCAGGAGTTCTTCTGATCTTATATAAATGTTGCTTACTCTCTGCCTTTCACACTGTTGCTTGAGACTTCTTTATCTGGTATCATCTTTCTTCTATGAGTCAGCAACCAAAGCTAACCCCTGAACTGTAGTAAAACCCTGATTTTAAAGAACCTAGTAATTTGGAGCCCATCTGTCTGCCTAGGCTGCAGGTGGTATAGTCCATTATGTTTAGTGTTAGTTTTTCAAGCTCTTGGCTGCCCCATTTCTTTAGTGAATTAGACTATCTTCAGGCCTCATTCATTTTTTTCTTCAGGTTGTTTAATCCTATTATTTACAAAATGCTCTTCAGTGGTTTTAAGAAAATTTGAACATTTGCAGGCCTGATTCTACTACATAATATGTAACACCGGCATGTTTTCTGTATTGGCCTGTGCTTCTGAGGAGCAGCTCCTAATTTGTTATTCCCTATCACAACTTTTTTAATCCATTAGCTGTCTTTAAACCACTCAGTTATGAGACCATGAGTGCTTTTCCATAATCCAGTAAGTCACCATCATTTTTGTTCTCGTACTGTG
The DNA here is from genome assembly GCA_963574355.1 of Loris lydekkerianus. Taxonomy (NCBI): domain Eukaryota; kingdom Metazoa; phylum Chordata; class Mammalia; order Primates; family Lorisidae; genus Loris; species Loris lydekkerianus. The sequence goes on from CAUYPK010139023.1 coordinate 22,128, forward strand.
TTCGGAGGTACTTATTTCTATTTGTTAGATTGCTTAGCTCTGTTTTATGTTGGTTTTGATGTTACCAAAGGGAAGACCTATACATGAGTCTCAGGACCTGCCTTTGTTTACATTTAGGAATGCATTTTGTTGCCAAACATAAATGACTATATAGCATTTAATTTTTAAGATTTTCTGTCATTTCTCAAACATTCTTTGCCAAAATTCATTTGACATGTAAAGTATTTGACTTGAGGTCTCTGGTTGTGGTAGTTCTTAGCATTATCAGTTTGTGAAAACCAACATGATCTCTGTGTTTTTCTTATAAACTCAATACTTTAGTACCAATGGAAGAATATACTGTTTTCAAATGAATAGATATAATTCCCTGTGTGACATCCCCCTTCCCATTCCTGCACCCCTTTTGGAGTCAGCACCACTTGAGTGGAAAAAGGAGGACAGGGCCAGGCGCAGTGACTCCCGCCTGTAATCCCAGCACTCTGGGAGGCCAAAGTGGGTGGATTGCTTGAACTCAGGAGTTCAAGACCAACCTAAGCAAAAGCAAGATCCCGTCTCTACTAAAAATTTAAAAAACTGAGGCAAGAGAATCACTTGAGCCCAAGAGTTGGAGGTTGCTAGGAGCTGTGATGCCACAGCACTCTACCCAGGGTGACAGCTTGAGACTCTGTCTTAAAAAAAAGGTAGGACAGCAGTTTCCATTTGAGAAAGTTTAATACTTAAATTCTGGAACTTGGGTGGCGCTCATGCTCAGTGGTTAGGGCACCAGCCACATAAACTGAGGCTGATGAGTTCGAACCTGGCCTAGGCCAGTTAAAACGACAACTTCAACAACAAAAAAAATAGCCGGTGTTGTGGCAGGCCTGTAGTCCCAGCTACTTGAGAGGCTGAGGCAAGAGAATCGCTTAAGCCCAAGAGTTTGAGGTTGCTGTGAGCTGTGATGCCAGGGCACTACCCAAGACAACAGCTTGAGACTGTCTCAAAAAATAAAAAAGAATGCTAGAACTTGAAAACTGGCTACATTGTGTATTTTGCCTTTTCCCATTTTTATATGAGACCTGACCTTGACTTCCTATGAATAAGTCCTTGAGCAGGCAGTTGCCAGACTAATCATTAAAGTAATCCAATTAATGGGGTTTCTTTACTTTAGCTTCTCTTACCTTGACCAAGTCCATTCTACATTTTGCTTCTCAGAAAAATTTAAAAATGCTTTTTTATATATTTCTTAATCTTCTAAATTATTCTTGGCAATACTTCTTCTCTTTTCTACTTAGACCTTCCTGTGCATTGTATTTTATCTGACTCATGCGAATAAGTCTTTTTTCCTTTTTGTTTTTTAAATGTTAACTCTTATTATGAAAGTTTTCCTTGTTAACCAAATTCATCTTTTCTTTTACAAAAGTTCCATATTTACCTGAAGTATTGTCCACATTTACCTGAAGGGATTAGTAATGTCACTGAAAGTATTCTTCAGTATTTCTAAATCCCATTATAATAATGAAGGTAAAATAAAACTTAAATAAGTGACCAATCAGATTAACTATTAAGCATTTAACTAACTGGATGAGAACATTTCCAAAATATTTAATAGATAATTTTTAAATTTCGTATAGGACTTGTGACATTGCTTGCCCTTAAAGTATTTGAAGAACTTACAGTGTTGTTTATAGCATTGTTATCTTCAAAGTCAAAATGGACAGTGTAAACTTGAATGCCAAACTTTGTTTTGAATTTTAATACATAATATAGGATGTTTAAATCATGATAACTTCTTTGTGAAGAACTTAATAATCATAAAAGTTTCATCACCAGTAAACAAATAATAATTTTTCATATTTTTACTTTCTTTAAAAAAGGCTTGTTAGGGCTCAGTGCCTGTAGCTCAGCGGTTAGGGCACCAGCCAAGTACACCAGAGCTGGCGGGTTCAAGCCCGGCCCAGGCCTGCTAAACAGCAATGACAACTACAACAAAAAAATATCCAGGTCCTGTGTCCCAGCTACTTGGGAGGCTGAGGCAAGAGAATTGCTTAAACTCGGGAATTTGAGGTTGCTGTGAGCTGTGATGCCACGGCACTCTACCGAGGGTGACATAATGAGACTCTATCTTAAAAAAAAAAAAAAAAAAAGTCTTGTTAGTGGTGAAAATTGTCATATGGCCACTCAACATATGCAGTATACCTATGTTTACAATTCTATAAATTTAAGCATATAGCCCAACAAAATACATACAAGAGAAATTATGCTGTAAACTTTATACCACTATATTGCTATCCTCGTTTCTGTTTCAGTTACAATGCAGTAGATTTTATCTTTTCACCAATCCACTTGGTAGGTAGAGTTTTGTGGTCTTAGGTGTTTGGTGTAATCTGTCTTCCTCTACTTGTTGCTTTACCTTTGCATTTTTTAACCAAGACTGAACCTGTCCCCGACTTAATGTCAGTTTTTACTCTGTCTCAGTGTTGTCAGTCCTGTTGGCATTTCAGGAATTCTCATTAATTTTGGCAGTATTTTTTTATATAGGAAGTATTTTCTATACTTCCCCAAATGAGAACCTTAATTCATGACCAAAGTCTAATTAAGCCTAGAATACTTCCTGTAGTTTCAACCCCAATATATTTACAAACAGAATGAGGAGGTGACAAGACACCCCTTTATTTCTTGCTGCCCTTCCAGTCTGCCCTTGGATCACTACGCATTTTCATCTGGAAAGTTACTTCTCCACAGTGATTTCGCATTACAGGAGGGTTTTCCTTCTTTGTTTCTCAGACCTGGTCCTGTAAACGGGAAGGAGCCTGGACACAGTGACACATTCTCAAAGGCCCTGCAGAACCGCCATGGCTTATGATGACTCCATGAAGAAAGAAGGTATGACCCCTTAATCTGAGAAGCATTCCAAAGGGGGTATCCTCTTCAATCCTTGCAGCCCATGGATATAGACTAAGACCAGGACTGGGCACCACAGTCTGGACTCCCACGTGATGGTCCAGACCATTGTTATGACACTGAGCCTCCACGACATCCCCAGGCTGGGCCCAAGGAAACGAAAACCAGGACAGGGGTTCCAAGTGAGAGTCTGAAATATGAGTCTCTAGTTTACTGGGGTGATCCCCTGCAGCACTCTTGGTCCTTGCCAGCTCCAGTATACAGGAGTCTGTGGATAGGAATCATACTGGACTCCCACAGAGCAGCACAGCACACACATCCTTATTCTTTTCAGCCTTACCTCTGCAAGTCTGTGTCTACCTGCTGAATCACAGCTAAGAGTCCCTGTCTGAGGATGCACATGGGGCCTTTGCATAGTGTGGAAGCCTTGTTTCGTCAGGTTTGATTCTTGTATTTGCAGCCAGGTCATTAAGAAATATTCTGTCCCCCTGGGCCTATATTTCAATGAACTTATTGAAACGTTATTTTAATTTGGCAATAGAAGGACTATTAACGTTATATGTGTGGTCATTAATGTACTTGACTTTATTTTTTTCTTTTCCAAATGAACCTGTGCTTCTCAGATTGCTTCGATGGTGATCACACCTTTGAGGACATAGGACTTGTAGCTGGCCGAAGCCAACGGGAAAAGAAACGTTCTTATAAAGATTTTTTAAGGGAAGAGGAAGAAATTGCTGCTCAGGTCAGGAATTCTTCCAAGAAGAAGTTAAAGGTAAATCTTAAATATTTGCATTAGGAAACTTTTAAACTACCTTGTATCATATTTCCCAATATTTGAAGAAAGAAAATGTCCTTTAACAACTTTGGAAAAGAAAATTAAAACGTTCATGTCTGTTTTTGTTTCCTATACTTTACTTTGTTTTCCAAAGTCAAATATCATCAAAGAACAAGTACTTTCAAACTGCCCTTACTCTTATCATCTTACTCTGAGTTAATTCTTCCTCCTGCTTGATTGTAGGATAGTGAACTCTACTTCTTGGGGACGGACACACATAAAAAGAAGAGAAAGCACTCCTCTGATGATTATTACTATGGAGGTAAGGATGGAAAGGGACGATAAGTGGGATAAACACATCACTGGTTCTTGGAGTCGGGGTAGGGGAAAGGGATCCAGATGTTGCTGACTCAGTGGCCTATTTAACAGGACAGTGGTTCTTGTTCTGAGTGCCGATAAACCAGTGTGAAGGAGGAGAGAGGTGGAGGGCTGGTATTTTGGAGGATTCAGCATAGAAGAACAGTCTTCATTTGTGATATACCAGGTACCAGGTTCCTTCTCCCCCCAATCATCCACTTTTCTTGTGCCCATTGTTATCCAGCTTCCCTTTTGCCATACGTAGTCCTTAGGCCCTCTGGCCTGTACCTGTGGGTCACCTCTCAACCAGTGTATTTGTACCCACAGAACCAGTTTTGTGTTAGACACATAGCTGACGAGACTAAACTTTTACCAGAATGGGTTTGACCTGAACACAGAAACAAATCATATTCTGTCCGCAATCTGAATTTTAACTACCTATGATCCCACAGCTATAGTCCAATCTTTTGGTTGCTTCTGAAGATTCAGTGAAGAGAAACAGCTTTAGTGAGAAGAGCTGTCTCCATGGTCAGAGGCAGAATCTACCAAGCCAAGAAGCACATGGGCATCATCTCTGAATATTAGGATCAGTTAAAGGGTCTCCCTTCAGGGCGGCGCCTGTGGCTCAGTCAGTAGGGTGCCAGCCCCATACACCGAGGGCAGTGGGTTCAAACCCAGCCCCGGCCAAACTGCAACAAAAAAATAGCCGGACGTTGTGGCGGGCGGTTATAGTCCCAGCTATTTGGGAGGCTGAGGCAAGAGAATCGCCTAAGCCCAAGAGCTGGAGGTTGCTGTGAGCTATGACGCCATGGCACTCTACCGAAGGTGACAAAATGAGACTGTGTCTCTTAAAAAAAAAGGTGGGGGTCTCCCTTCAAGTCATTCCTGTTAGCCTCTTCCTCGTGTTAGGTGGGTGTTTTTGGTAAGAGAGGAAACTTAGACATTGCTCCCTGTTGTATTGATGGTACTTCTCTTGATTTGTTCTAGACATTTCGTCTTTGGAATCGTCACAAAAGAAAAAGAAGAAGTCCAGCCCACAACCCACTGATACAGCTATGGACCTGTTGAGAGCTATCACTTCCCCACTCGCAGCAGGCTCTAAGCCCTCCAAAAAGACAGGGGAGAAATCCTCTGGCTCTTCAAGCCATTCAGAGAGTAGAAAGGAACACCACAGGAAGAAAGTAAGTGGAAGCAGTGGGGAACTATCCCTGGAGGATGGCGGCTCCCACAAACCCAAAAAAATGAAACCACTGTATGTGAACACAGAGACACTGACCCTTCGTGAGCCTGATGGTTTAAAGATGAAACTTATTCTCTCACCAAAGGAAAAAGGAAGCAGCTCAGTTGATGAAGAGTCTTTTCAGTATCCCTCTCAGCAAGCAACTATGAAAAAATCCTCAAAAAAATCAGCTCGGGATGAGCAAGGTGCTTTACTCCTAGGACATGAGTTACAGAGCTTTCTGAGAACAGCCCGGAAGAAGCACAAGTCGTCCTCAGACCCACATTCATCTCCTGGCCCTGAAGGCTGTGGGTCTGACGCCTCCCAGTTCCCAGAATCCCACAGTGCTAACCTTGATCTTTCAGGACTTGAGCCTATTCTAGTGGAATCAGACTCATCCTCTGGTGGGGAACTAGAGGCTGGAGAATTAGTGATAGATGATTCTTACCGGGAAATCAAGAAGAAAAAGAAGTCAAAGAAGAGCAAGAAGAAGAAAGACAAGGAGAAACATAAAGAGAAGCGACACTCCAAGTCCAAGAGAAGTTCAGGACTTTGTACTGCAGCAGTGGGAGAGGTCACAGTGACACCAGGCCCTCCTCCCGGCATCCCATACACTGGAGCAGCTGCCGCACCTCCTCCGCCAGTACCTGCCCTCCACACAGATGGGCATAGTGAGAAAAAAAAGAAAAAAGAAGACAAGGACAAAGAGAGAGACAGGGGAGAAAAGGTAAAACATTTTTTTTTAATGTGGTAGAGGTAAGAGATAAGGAAGATTCTTCCTAGATAGTAGGTAGACCTGAGAGTTAAGCAGTTGAAGTGAACCAGTGGGAATATAACAGGATCAAGGAGACCTGTTGGGATGATATCAAGTATAAAGTCTTACCAAGGGTTATGTCTGCTTGGTACCAAAATAGAAGCAATCTTAATTATTCACAGATTTTTTCAGTGGAGTTTTTCTCCCATTATGCCAAGAATAGATTTAGGTATACCATTGCTTATTGTAGCTGGTTCTTGGAATTCGTGGAAGGAGCTAAACCCAATTTCTCTCACTTAGCATAGACTGCCGGGGCAGTTGGGATATATTAAAAGGCATTCTTTGAGTTCATTTTGAAAAACAGATTGCCAGAATTGGTAGAATAATGAGCAATCAAGTGACACAGTAAGCTAATGGCTTTCTACTAACTGGTGTTGGCTACTTGTATCTTTTTTACGTAAATGTATGTGCTTTAACCATTTGAGTGCTTGTTTACTGTATGCCAAGTTCAATGCTATGGATAGTGCCAAGAAGTGCCAATAAATATGAGCAAGGATGTACCTCTTAACCTCAGGGAGTTCTCTGACAATCAGAGAGATAGGAATGAGATATCAATCACCTTGGTTTGATTTTTTTCACAACTTGTAAGTTTCTGTCAGTGTGCTTTAGGATCTGATGACTACGGTATATCATGAGCTGTTTCCTTTAATAAATAGATTTTTTGGTCCCTACAACAAAGTAAAATATTTTGTACAAATTTAGAAGCTCAGAATAGTAGAAAGAAAAAAAAATTCAAGCATAGGGGCAGCACCTATGGCTCAGTGAGTAGGGCGCTGGCCCCATATACCGAGGGTGGAGGGTTCGAACCCGGCCCCGGCCAAACTGCAATAAAAACTAGCCGGGCATTGTGGCAGGCACCTATAGTCCCAGCTACTTGGGAGGCTAAGGCAAGAGACTCGCCTAAGCCCAGGAGCTGGAGTTTGCTGTGAGCTATAATGCTACAGCACTCAACCAAGGGTGACAGAGTGAGACTCTGTCTCTTAAAAAAAAAAAAAAAAAACCATAGTTTTTATCACCTAAGGATAATCAATTTCTTCTTTTGTTTTATAGTTCTCCAAAATGAAATGTCTGATAAAATCTGAAAGAAAAGCTCCTAAGAGGTGGGGGCTGTGGCTCAGTCAGCAGGGTGCCAGATGCATATACCGAGGGTGGCGGGTTCAAACCCAGCTCCAGCCAAACTGCAATAAAAAAAATAGCAGACGTTATGCCAGGCACCTGTAGTCCCAGCTACTGAGGCAAGAGAATCGCCTAAGCTCAAGAGCTGGAGGTTGCTGTGAGCTGTGACGCTACGCACTCTACCGAGGGCGACAGAGTAAAACTCTGTCTCTTAAAAAATAAATAAATAAAAGAAGAGAAAACCAGATATATTAAGAATTTGGCAATGAGAATTTTATTAAAATCTATGAGGTGGTAGTTACTTTCCCCACTCCAAAAGATGCCTTTTAAAAAGTATGTGTGCTCATATATCTATCTCAGAAAGAACAAAGCTGTACCTTCTGAGCCAAGATCAATTTGACCTTCAATATCAATTTGATATTCAGATCCTAAGCCAGATTTTTTCATAAAAACTGTTTTATGAAATATCCTGTGTAAGATTTTGTGTATCCTAAAGATTTCCAATCTAATGGTAGATGATAATGCCATAAACTAAATGTACATGAACATGGGAGGGCAGAGTAGTCAAAAACCAGAGGGAGGAAGAGGAGTGCAGTGGAAGGGAATGCATGCAGGCAGAGATGTTTAGGACACAACAGAGTGAAATAACAGAACTCTAGTCATGAATTTCTAATTGCCAGGTGAGTATTTCTCCTCGGATGCCTTGGTTACCTTAACACCTTAGGTCACTAAGTCTGTCATCCTTGGCTCCAAACCCAGCTCTTTTTTTATATTCCTAGTGTCTTACCAGTCAATCCAGTATAAAATAAATGCATATTATTTTTCTCAACATTTTATTCTGTCAGTACCATGCGCTAACCAATTGTGCCACTGGAGCACTTTCTCAACATTTTATTATGAAATTTTTCAAACAAAAAGGATTGAAAGAAAGAAAGAAAAAAACTTCTTGGGCAGCGCCTGTGGCTCACCCATATACCAAGGGTGGCAGATTCGAACCCAGCCCCTGCCAAATTGCAACAAAAAATAGCCGGTCGTTGTGGCGGGCGCCTGTAGTCCCAGCAACTCGGGAGGCTGAGGCAAGAGAATCGCCTAAGCCCAAAAGCTGCAGGTTGCTGTGAGCTGTGACACCACAGCACTTTACCGAGGGCAACAGAATGAGACTCTTGTCTCTTAAAAAAAAAAAAAGGATCGAAAGACTTGTACAGTGAATACCATACACCCACCACCACCTGAGAATCCACAGTTAATATTTTGTTTGCTTTATCATATTTATCCATCCATCAGTCTATCTTATCTTTTTTAAACTATTTCAAAGTAATTGTTGGTATTATACACCCCTACACGCTTCAGCATATCATTAATCTGAGTTCAATATTAGGGTTCAAAGATTTTTTTCAGATAAAATGTACATAGGGTGAAATGCACAGATGTGGGCGCATTTTGATAAATGCATACCCTGTGCAACTGAAGCTCTATCAAGATACCTGGCATTAGCATCATCCCGGAGAGGCTCTCATACCCCTTTCCAGTCAATCCCCACCCGCAAAGCCAACCACTGTTTGGAATTATTTCCCAGTCTTCACTTTTACATTTCCCAACTGAAGCTCTATCAAGCATTAGCATCATCCCAGAGAGGCTCTCATACCCCTTTCCAGTCAATCCCCACCCGCAAAGCCAACCACTGTTTGGAATTATTTCCCAGTCTTCACTTTTACATTTCCCTTCTCCCTGCTCCCCTCCAACTATTTCCTCTCAAGTGTTAAGCCTGAGAGTCTTCCTCATTAATAATTTTCAAGCCTTTATCTCCCTTAGCACTGCTACCATCTTGGGCCTATTCCCCCCCTTTCATTTCTTTTCATTTCTTCCTTGATGACATTAATCTTACACTTTGATGCCAGAGTGATTTTAAATACCATCCCAGATGAGAGTCCTGCGTTCAGCATTTTCAGTGGCTCCTTCCTGCTTCTGTGTTAAGACTCTAAGCTCTAACAGGACCAGCATCCTGTCTTTCCCTTACTCATTCACTGGTGCTTAACCTGTAGTCTGCTTGTTGTAGATAGTCAGTAAATTCTTGTTGAATGAATAAATAGCAAAATCCAAGACCTTGGCCAAGCATTCATAATTATCTGCATTTACTCCGAATCCTTCCTTTTCGCTTTTACTTCCTACTGGTCTGCTTTACATCCTTTGTGTGGAAATCAAACTCATTTCCTGTATGTTCTCACTTTTCCATTCCTTTGCCTATTTTTTGCACTGACTTTTTCCTTCTTGCATATGGAAGTTCTGCCTTTCCTTCTAAGACATTCTGAACTACCTAGTCAGAATTAATTCCTAAACCTCCAGAACACCTTGCTGTCTCTTAGTACACTCATTTTCTCTCTTCTGTTGGAGTTATCTTTGTACATACCCCATTTCCCTTAGTACAGACTCTAAGCTCCTCCAGGGTAAGGGCTGTTTTAGTCACATGATAGTATCTTCAACTCCTCAGTGTCCTTGGTAAGCACTTTGTAAATGTGCGAACGAATGTATTATGAAAACATTGTTGAAAAAATAGGTTGGGAGCAAATTGTAGAAAATACTAAATGCCAAAATAAGGGACTTGGTAGTGGGAACTTTGAGGTTTATGAGCAAGGTTTACGTATGATCTAAGTGATAATTTAAGAATAAAATGCTATAGCTGTACAAGGTAGAGTAAACTGAGGAGACTTGTGACAGACCTCCCAGGAGGTTATTATAGTTCAGAAGGTGGATAATAAGAATCTGCAAGAAATAAAGGTGAACAAATAGATTATGGAGGGACTCTGAAGGAAAACAGATAGGATCTGGCCAGTGGGCTTACATCTGGGAAGCCAGAAACAAAAACCAGTATGAGGGATGTCTCTAAGGATTGAACTTGGGTGCCTTAGAAAATAAAAATCTCAGCTCAGCACCTGTGGCTCAAGCGGCTAAGGCGCCAGCCACATACACCTGAGCTGGTGGGTTCGAATCCAGCCCAGGCCCACCAAACAACAATGATGGTTGCAACCAAAAAATAGCCTGGCATTGTCGCGGGTGCCTGTAGTCCCAGCTACTTGGGAGACAAAGGCAGGAGAATCGCTTGAGCCCCAGGAGTTTGAGGTTGCTGTGAGCTATGATGCCACGGCACTTTACCCAGGGTGACAGCTTGAGGCTCTGTCTCAAATAATAACAATAATAATCTCATCAAGGTTAGGGACTTACTCATCTATAATTCCCCCATGTGGCCAGCAATATTACTAGCAAAAAATGAATTTTACTTTATAATAAAACCTCATTATGAATGAATATTTGATTGTCTGTCAAAAAATCTGAAGTAGTCATAATCTGAATTTCTTTATTGAAAGTTTCAGGAATAGTCTGGGCTCATGCTGGAGAGGCAGAGAATTCCCAGTGCATTGGGGTGGAATGAAGCTGGATCAATGGGGTGAGGGAGGGCTGAGTGGTGAGAAGTGAGTGCAGCAGGGTGGCTTTCAGTGGGGAGTTGGCCTGATACAAGAAGGGAAATCATCCTCCCTCCCTGCTGAATGGCAGCCTGTCAGTGTTCTTTTAGTATGGGAGTGATTTTTGCTTTTTATTGTTTGGTTTGGTTTGCTTGTTTTGAGTCCTTTCTAAGGAAGAGTAGAGAAATCGTATGTCAGTACCTCGATGATTTTCCACTGAAGAGCATCCCATTGAAGGGAATAAAACCAGCAAGAATCCAAATCTGCTGAATTCAGGTCTACCATTTAACTTCATTAAATTCTGCCTCTTAAATTTGTTTTTGGTTTATATTGGAAGAGCAAGAAAAAGTTACATTTCAAACATACTATACTTTTAGTTTGGCTAAATCAATAAAAGCCCATTCACTCAAAATAATATCCTGTGATGTGGCCACTTCACAGGCCCCTTCATTTGCGTGTATGTTTCCAGAATATGCACATGACCTCTAAGCATCCTAAGGCTAGGCCAGGTAGCCTTGTGCCTGGCGGTCAGATACTGTTGAGCTGCTAAAAACTGAATTCTGAGATAAAACTAGATCTGTGATGATATTGCATAAGTTCACCTTCTGGCAAAACTGAGGCTGAATAACAATAATAAATGGTAAAAATTAGTCACTACCATCTATTGAGTGCTGTGTGCCAGGCTCTCCAAGGCATTTTCCATAAGTTAGTCTCGATTGATAGTTACCATTGGCCTCATTTGGCAGAGGCAGGCACTGGAGAGATGTGAAGCCAGAATTATAATACAGATTCTTTCCATGCCTGTAATCTTTCCACTATACAACATGCCTTTCTAAAGCTTTAAGACATGATTATTCATAGGCAGTGCCTGTGGCTCAGTGATTAGGGTGCAGGCCCGTATATCAAGGCTAGCGAGTTTGAACCCGGCCCTGGCCAAACTGCAACAAAAAATAGCCAGGCGTTGTGGCGGGTGCCTATAGTCCCAGCTACTTGGGAGGCTGAGGCAAGAGAATCACCTAAGCCCAAGACTGGAGGTTGCTGTGAGCTGTGAAGCGACAAAGTGAGACTATGTCTCTTAAAAAAAAAAAAAAAGGCTTGATTATTCAGTGCCACGAAACATCCTTGACTAAAACAGTAGATTCTAAGTCAGAAAAAATTGATTACAGTATCCTGGTATTTGAGATGTGCCCTATTGAGAAGTAAAAACATTTTTTGTTTTGTTTTGTTTTAATTTAGGAGGCAGAGTTGAATGAAGTGGTGAAAAGCCAGACTTGGCTGTAGGCAGTCATCATCCCAACCCAGAGATGGCCTTTGCTCATGCTCTTTTTGGTTTTATTCTGCAACAGTCCTCAGATGCAGCCCTGACTATACAACTTCCTGCCTGGAATGCTTGAATTTGAATTGCTTCTTCCAGTTAAGAGTCCATACACTTCAGTATGGTTTCAGGGCCCCAATTTATGAGTTCTCCTCACCTCTCCCTCCTTTGATGTGTGCACCACTTGTCCCTGCAGCCTGGAACACTCTTAACCACTTTTTTTTTTTTTTTTTTTTTTTTGGTGCAGTTTTTAGCCGGGGCTGGGTTTGAACCCACCACCTCCAGTATATGGGGCTGGTGCCCTACTCCTTGAGCCACAGGCACTGCCCCCTCTTAACCACTTTTCATCTGCCTCATTCTACCCAGCTCTCAAGTCTAGATGAAATGTTTCTTCCTCCAGAAAGCTTTCTTTGACTCCCTAATTTGGGGAAGTGCTCCAATTGCATGTTCCCACAGCACCCAGTACTTTCCCTGTAATAGCATTGCACTCTATTATAATGACACGTTTATCTGTCTTATGTGATAGATTACGGTCTGTATTCCCAATATCTTACATCCGGATACTCCGTAAATGTTTATTAATAAACAAATGGCAGGGTACTTTAACGGGCTGCCTTTCTTACTGTCTTTGAAATCTTTCCTCTTTTTAGTCTCTGCTTTTCCTCCTTTGCCATTGAAAAGCACTTTTTTCTTTTAGACAGGTCTCACATTGTCACCCAGGCTGGAGTGCAGTGATGTCATCATACTTCACTGCAACTTCAAAGTTCTGGGCTTAAACAATCTTCCTGCTTCAGCCTCCTCAGTAGCTAGGACTACAGCCATAAGCAACTATACCCAGCTAATTATTTTATTCTTTATAAAGATGGGGTCTTGCTATTACCCAGGGTAGTCTCAAATATATGGCCCTAAGTAATCCTACCTCAGCCTCCCAAAGTGCCAGAATTACAGGTTTGAGCCACCATACCCAGCCAGAAAAATAGGGTTAAAATCACATGTCAGGAAAACTGTCCACGTGTTTAGCACACAGTAAAGTTGGAACAAGATTATGTATCTTGAAACTATTTTAAGCTGCTTAACCTCCTTAGAATAAGATATGGCTTCAAAGATCCTCTTTTTGTTTTTTTTCTTTGAGACAGAGTCTCATTTTGTTGCTCTTGGTAGAGGACCATGGCGTCATAGCTCACAGCAACCTCAGACTCTTGGGCTCAAGCGATCCTCTTGCCTCAGCCTCCCAAGCACCCACCACCGCCCAGCACAATGCTCAGCTATTTTTAGAGATGGGGTCTCACTCTTGCTCAGACTGTTCTCAAACTCCTGAGCTCAAGCAATCCACCTGCCTCAGCCTCCCAGAGTGCTAGGAGTACATGTGTGAGCCACTGCTCCTGGCCCAAAAGCTCATCCTCTTAACTACTTAATATGCCATCACCCAGTACAGGTCCTCAATAAGTGCTAGTTTATTTTCTACATAATTGAATAAAGTCTTTTATAAGAGTTATGAAGGGAATCCCTCTCTACTATGTAAATTTGGATGTGGCATTTTGGCCAAGAACTGTGATTTTTTTCTTTTTTTTTTTGAGACAGACTCTCACTCTGTTGCCCTTGGTAGAGTGCCATGGTATCATAAGCTCACAGCAACCTCAGACTCCTGAGCTCAATCCATTTACCTCCCTTAGCCTCACAGAGTATTAGGAGTACAGGCATGAACCACCATGCCCAGCTGTGATTTTTTTTTTTTTTTTTTGAGAGCCTCAAGTTGTCACCCTGGGTAGAGTGCCGTGGCGTCACAGCTTACAGCGATCTCCAACTCCTGGACTCAAGTGATTCTCTTGCCTCTGCCTCCCAAGTAGCTGGGACTACAGGCGCCCACCACAACATCTGGCTATTTTTTGGTTGCAGGTGTTGTTATTTGGCGGGCCCGGGCTGGATTGGAACCCGCCAGCTCAGGTGTATGTGGCTGGCGCCTTAGCCACTTGAGCTTCAGGCACCAAGCCACCCGTGATGAATTTCTTTTTTTTCTTTTTTTTTTTTTGCAGTTTTTGGCCAGAGCTGGGTTTGAACCTGCCACCTCCGGCATATGGGACCAGTGCCTTACTCCATTGAGCCACAGGCACCGCCCTATGATTAATTTCTTTTTTTTTTTTTTCCTATGATTAATTTCTTAAAGGTGGTTTTAATTTTATGTTATAGCTACAATTAGCTGAGCAGTATCAGAGCTTTAACCCTTTACAGTATTATATCATGCTTGAGAAAACATTGTTAAAACGCCTTCCTTGCAAGTTTTATAATATGGGCAAGTCAACTATGAAATGTCAAGCACATGTTCTTTCTAACATTCTCAATATTTAGTAGTGACGTTAATTCTACAGTTGGAAAACATTTGGCAAAGTTTAGGCTTCCACAGATTACTCTTCCATTGTATATTCTACTAATGTCAAACATATAGATAAGTTATTTTTAAAAGATGAGTATACAGGCTCGGCGTCTGTAGCTCAAGCAGCTAAGGCTCCAGCAACATACACCAAAGCTGGTGGGTTCAAATCCAGCCCAGACCTGCTAAACAACAATGACAACTAAAAAATAGCCGGGCATTGTGGCACCTGTAGTCCCAGCTACTTACTTGGGAGGCTGAGGCAAGAGAATCGCTTCAACCCAGGAGTTAGAGGTTGCTGTGAGCTGTGACACCATGGCACTCTACCCAGGGTAACAGCTTCAGGCTCTGTCTCAAAAAAAAAAGAGTATACAGGCTCAGCACCCATAGCTCAGTGGTTAGGACACCAGCCACATACACCGGGGCTGGTGGGTTTGAACCCGGCCTTGGTTTGCTAACAACAATGACAACTACAACAAAAAAATAGCCAGGCGTTGTGGTGGACACCTGTAGTCTTAGCTACTTGGAAGGCTGAGACAAGAGAATCGCTTAAACCCAAGAGTTTGGGGTTGCTGTGAGCCACCATGACACTCTACTGAGAGCGACATAGTGAGACTCTGTCTCAAAAAAACATCAAAAGATGAGTATAAAATTTTAAAGCTAAATTTTTAACAAACATGCCACAATTTTTAGGCCAAGGATGTGCTATCTTACTCAAAGCATTATCTTAGAAGGTGTTCTAGGACTGTCTCTATTCATCAGAATGATTTCAGAGTTAATGTCAGAACTATCACACCAGCTTTTTATTGTCATCAGTCTTTGTCCTTTGAGGATAGTTATTTTAAGGAAAACACAATCAAGAGTTCAGGCAGGTCAACAGAGTATGTGATTAAGTTTTTCTTAAAACCAAATGCAGCTCAAGTCACAAGACTGTTGTTGGTTTGGTTTTTGTCATAAAATCTGACTCTCAAGGCCTACAAAAGTTCTCATAGTGGCTTTTAAAGCACCATTCTTGTCATTTTAATACCTGTAGGACAAGAAAGGATTAAGAGGAAATAGAAGACTCCTTAAGAAGAGATGCAGGACCTCTTACTATTTATTTATTTATTTATTTATTTATTTATTTATTTATTTAGAGACAGAGTCTCACTTTGTTGCCCTCAGTAGAGTGCTGTGGCTTCACAACTCCCAGCAACTTCAGACTCTAGGTCTCAAGTGATCCTCTTGCCTCAGCCTCCTGAGTAGTGGGACCACAGGTGCCTGCCACAATGCCCTTGTATTTTTAGAGATGGGCTCTCACTCTGGTTCAAGCTGCTCTCAAACTCCTGAGTTCAGGCAGTCCACCCCCCTCAGCCTCCCAGAGTACTAGGATTACAGGCATCAGTCACCATGCCCGGCCTCATTCTTTATTTTAAACAATAACTTTTTCTGGCTTAGCGCCTGTGGCTCAAGCAGCTAAGGCATCAGCCACATATACTTGAGCTGGCGGGTTCAAATCCAGCCCGGGCCCACCAAACAACAATGACAGCTGCAACCAAAAAAATAGCTGGGTATTGTGGTAGGCGCCTGTAGTCCCAGCTACTTGGGAGGCAGAGGTAGGAGAATCGCTTGACCCAGGAGTTGGAGGTTGCTGTGAGCCGTGATGCCACGGTACTCTACCCGGGGGACAGCTTGAGGCTCTGTCTCAAAAAATAATAATAATAACATTTTCTGTAAGGAAGCAACATATTTTCTTTCCTTGGCTCATAAAGCATGGCTCTGAAAGTCAGGGCCACCGGGGTTGTACTCATTCTGGTGTTAATATAATTAGCTTAGTTGTGATGCCCTCTTCACAAACTATTTCTGTGAGGCTTATTTTTTTCCCATCCTCAAAACAAGAAGTTTGGACAGATAACTAATCTGATGCTCCTTTCCAGATGGGAAAACTTTTTTCCTTCAGTCTATAGATCGTTGTAAAAAGGAATCCCTAGGAATACAATATTTTTTTTGTTGGGTTTTTTTTGTTTTTGTTTTTGGAGACAAACTCTTACTCTGTCGCCTTCGGTAGAGTGCCCTAGTGTCATAGCTCACAGCAGCTTCAAACTCCTGGGCTGAAGAGATTCTCTTGCCTCAGCCTCCCAAGTAGTTGGGATTACAGGTGTCTGCCACAACACCTGGCTGTTTTTAGAGATGGGGTCTCACTCTTGCTTAGGCAGGTCTTGAACCCATGAGCTCAGGCAGTCCACCTGCCTCGGCCTCCCAGAGTGCTAGATTTATAGGCATGAGCCACCACGCCCGACCCCAGTATTTTGTTTTATTTATCCTGTGTTGAACTGGCTTTAAAAGTGATATGATTTGGCTCGGTGCCTGTGGTTCAAACGGCTAAGGCGCCAGCCGCATACACCTAAGCTGGCAGGTTCAAATTTAGCCCGGGCCGCCAAACAACAAAAGTGATTTGATTTTGTTTCTCTAAATTCATACACTCCTACTGGCATTATCAGAATACAATGAAGAGCAAATATACTTTTTATTTTTTTGCAGTTTGGAGCCAGAACCCACCACCTCCAGTATATGGGGTAGGCGCCCTACTCCTTGAGCCACAGGCACTGCCCAAGAGCAAACATACTTTAAGTAATACAAAGAATTTGTTAAAGTGAAAGAGGTTCCAGCTTGATGCTTGTGGCTCAGCAGCTAAAGCGCCAGCCATATACAACTGAGCTAGTAGGTTCAAATCCAGCCCGGGCCTGCCAAACAACAATGATGGCTGCAACCAAAAAATAGCCGGCACCTGTAGTCCCAGCTACTTGGGAGACAAAGAGAGAAAAATCGCTTGAGCCTAGGAGTTGGAGGTTGCTGTGAGCTGTGATGTCACAGCACTCTACCCAGGGTGACAGCTCGAGGCTCTGTCTCAAAAAAAAAAAAAAAAAGTGAAAGAGGTTCCTCTGACATTGACTTTGGGTACTTATTTACTTCTCACCTTGAACCATAAGAAGGTGAATAATCAAATAATGGTAAACTATAAATGATACTAAAAGCAGGATGAGGGAAATTATCAGACAAGAAATCAAAACCAGAAAAACAAAAAGAACATGGATTTGGCTGTTTAGATTTCTGCTCTTAAAGTTTAAAAGGAAGCCATGTGATCCTGATTTTCGAAGATGAGAAAAATAGACCCTTCCAGGTAAGGTATATATTTTCTTAGCACTTAGTTCTAGAGGCTGGGTGAGGTGGCTCACGCCTTTAATCCCACCACTCTGGGAGGCCGAGGCAGGTGGATTGCCTGAGCCCACAGGTTTGAGATCAGCCTAAGCAAGAGTGAGACCCCACCTCTAAAAATAGCTGGGTGTTGTGGCGAGCACCTGTAGTCCCAGCTACTCAGGAGGCTGAGACAAGAGAATCACTTGAGCCCAAGAGTTTGAGGTTGCTGTGACGCCATGGCACTCTACTGAGGGTGACAAGTGAAACTCTGTCTCCAAAAAAAAAACACAGTTCTAAAAGAAATATGTAACAGGGATTATGGGAAGAATGAGGGATTTACAAATAATTGGAATGTAATTGCACCAACATGAAAAATTCAAAACTAATTTAGCATATAGTTTTTACCTGCTAAAATTAAACCTGATAGTCATCTCAACATGATAAATAACATGGATTAATGCATATCGCTTTCGACCACTGTAAAGTCAAAAATAATGGGTGGCTCCTGTGTCTCAGTGAGTAGGGTGCTGGCCCCATATACAGAGGGTGGCGGGTTTAAACCCGCCCCAGCCAAACTGCAACAAAAAAAAGCTGGTCATTGTGGCGGGTGCCTATAGTCCCAGCTACTCGGGAGGCTGAGACAAGAGAATCACCTAAGCCCAATAACTGGAGGTTGCTGTGAGCTGTGTGATGCCACGGCACTCTACAAGGGCAACAAAGTGTCACTATGTATATAAAAAAAAAAAAAAAAAAAAAAAAAACTGGCTGAAATTGTAGCAGGCACTGGTAGTCCCAGCTACTCAGGAGGCTGAGGCAGGAGGATCACTTGAACCCAGGAGTTTGAGGTTGCTATCAGCTAGACTGACACCACAGTACTCTAACCTGAGCAATAGTTTGAGACTCTGCCTCAATGGATAAAAAAAATTAATTTTCCTGTTTAGGAAAGCTGGTTAGTAATTTAGAACTCTTCCCTTGAGGGAAAAGTGTAGGTGTTTATTCTATTCTTTTTTAACTATAGTAGATTCAGGGTTACTAAACATGGGTTCTAATCAAGTCTTACCCTGTTCTATTTTCTATGTGGCACTAGCCAAAAAAGAAGAATATGTCTGCCTACCAGGTGTTCTGTAAAGAGTATCGTGTAACCATTGTGGCTGACCATCCAGGTATAGGTAAGAACACTCGTGGTCTTTAGTGTTTTTACTTTCCATTTGTTATCTCTGGAGTAGTGCAGTTAACTTTTAGCAGGCAACTTCTTCCCATAGTGTTAGCTTAGCTTAGAATTCTTGTTTCTTTCCTTGGTTCTGCAAATCACTTTAGATTTTGTCTTAATTTACCCCATCCACAAAAGAGGTGAGGGTTTCTTACATATTTCTTAAGCTGACAACATAGGAAACTGTGTAAGATTAAATGTTACAAAGTACATTACATATACAAATGCAAACAAATATAGTGTTATTTATTGCCAAGATTCTACAATTGACCTTTTTTTCTTGGATGTAGAGTTGTAACAAGATGGCTTGTGTATATCATCATGTTACTCCTTGACTTATGAGACCCATCAAAAGTTGAAAATATTGTTAAGTCATAAATGCGTTTAATATGCCTAACCCACTGAACAACATAGCCTCGCCTAGACAATCTTAAACATTCTCAGAACATTTTCATTAGCTTATATTTGGGCAAAATCGTTTAACACAAAGCCTATTTCATAATAAAGTGTTGAATATTCCATATAATTTATTGAGGACTATGCTAAAAAATGAAAAACAGGCTCGGCGCCCATAGCACAGTGGTTATGGTGCTGGCCACATACACTAAGGCTGGTGGGTTTGAACCTGGCCCAGGCCAGCTAAACAACAATGACAACTGCAACAACAACAACAAAAAAAACCAGCCTAAAAAAAAAGAAAAAAATAGTCAGGTGTTGTGGTGGACACCTATAGTCCCAGCTACTTGGGAAGCTGAGGCAAGAATTGCTTAAGCCAAGAGTTTGAGGTTGCTGTGAGCTGTGACGCTACAGCACTCTACCAAGGTTGACATAGTGAGACTATATCTCAAAAAAAAATAAATAAATAAAAGAAAGAAAGAATAGTTGTGTGGGTACTCAAAGCATGGTTTCCGTGAATGCATATCACTTTCGACTACTGTAAAGTCAAAAAATGGTGAGTCCAACCACTGCAAGTTAGGGACCAACTCTCTATATTAGAAGTCAGTGAGAAGAGAAAAACACTATCACAGACCTTGGGTGAGTCACTTTTACAAATCTCATTTGCCTTTAATGTGTAAAATCCTGCCCTCCCTACTCTACAAGGCTGTCATGAGGCACACAGGAATGTGTTCTTTGAAGCATGAAGTTGTTATATAAGTGGAAGGGTAATATTACACGTTTGATCTGATCTCTCAGAAATTTGGTAAAAACCTGATACCTTTTATCCAAGTCTATACAACATATTTTCTTTAACTTGATAGACCTTATATTGTGGGATCAAATTAAAAGACACCAGAAAGATGCCTAAGGAATAAATCCCCAGAAAATAGGCGTATAAGGATTTGAGCCTGTCTCATGACCACAAAAACCTCCCCTTTCCTGGAAAAAAAAATCAGAAGTGATGGAGTTTGGCTTGGTTTTCTGAAAGAATCTTGCAGTATTTAAATCTGATCTCCCAAACCCTTTTTCTAGTTTTTGCACTCACTAGTCTGTTTTGTTAATACCTAACCCTTTACTATATTGGGTTTTTTACTCTTTTATGCCAGATTTTGGGGAACTTAGTAAAAAACTGGCTGAGGTGTGGAAGCAATTGCCAGAAAAGGACAAACTAGTAAGTATGCCTTCTTACAAGTATATTTTTTTAATGCTTTTTGCCTCCCCAAAATGTGTGACTCTTTTATAGAATAGCCAGCCAGATAGCACTGAAAATAGTGAGGAAAAACTGCAAATTAAAGAAAAATGGTTTAGTCAACATTACTACTGTTGATGTCAATTTAATCTAGGTGAGGATTTTTAGCAATAACTAGACTCTTTTCTAATCTCGTCTAATTTTTTCCAACAACGTTACATGTGAGCCAAAAGATGACCTAACAGGCAGAGATTAAAGTGCTGGGTGCAGTGGCTCACACTGGTAATCCCAGTGCTTTGGGAGGCTGAAGCAGGAAGATCACTTGAGGCCAGAAATTTGAGACCAACCCAAGCAACATAGCAAGAACCCATCTCAATGGCCAGGTGTGGTGGCTCACACCTATAATCCTAGCAGTCTGGAAGGCTGAGGCAGGATTGCCTGAGGTCACAGGTTTAGGACCAGCCTGAGCCAGAGCGAGACCTCATCTCTAAAAATAGCTGGGCGCTGTGGCGGGCGCCTGTAGTCCCAGCTACTTGGAAGGCTGAGGCAAGAGAATCGCTTGAGCCCAATAGTTTGAGGTTGCTGTAAGCTAACACCACAGCACTCTACAGAGGGCAACAAAGTGAAACTGTGTCTCCAAAAAAAAAAAAAAAGAACCCATCTCAGCAAACAATAAACAAGACTACCTAGCAAGTTGTGGTGGCACAGTCTGTAGTCCTAACTACTTGGGAAGCTCTGGGACAGGATTATTTAAGGTTACAATCTGCTATAATTGTGCTGCTGTACTCCAGCCTGGACAGCAGAGTGAGACCCTGTCTCAGTCACTCAGTCAATAAAAATAAAGTGTTAAGAGAAAATCTAAAGTCAGCCCTCTACCAGAGATACCTAGTAGTCATAGTCAGTCACGGTCAGAGAACTAAGGAAAGTTATCCACTTACCGTAACAGTCACTAAAAACATGGGCATGTGCTTACTGGACAAGCAGGCCCCGGGTCACTATCTTCATTAATCATTATCAAGGCCGGTGCGATGGCTCACACTTGTAATCCTGGCACTCTGGTAGGTCATGGCAGGTGGATTGCCTGAGCTCACAGGTTTGAGACCAGCCTGAGCCGAGCAAGACCTCGTCTCTAAAAATAGCCAGGTGTGGCAGGTGCCTGTAATCCCAGCTACTCGGGAGGCTGAGGCACCTGTAGCTCAGTGGGTAGGGCATCAGCCACATACACTGGGGCTAGCAGGTTTGAACCCTACCCAGGCCAGCTAAAACAACAATGATAACTGCAACAACAACAACAACAACAAAAATAGCTGGGCGTTGTGGCAATCACCTGTAGTCTCAGCTACTTGGGAGTCTGAGGCAAGAGAATCACTTAAGCCTAAGAGTCTGAGGTTGTTGTGAGCTGTGACGCCACAGCACTCTACCCAGAGTGACAGCTTGAGACTTGTCTCAAAAAAAAAAAAAAAAGATCACTTAAGCCTAAGAGTTTGAGGTTGCTCTGAGCTGTGATGCCATGGCACTCTACTGAGGACAACAAAGTGAGGCTCTGTCTAAAAAAAAAAAAAAAAAAAAATCAAATAATGTACCCTACTATCAAGAAACTAATAAGACAATGACAAACAGTCACATTTGCATCATTCACACTTTCCAGTTGAATGAAATAAAGGCAATATTGGAACAAGAATTACCATCGTGGTTTAAGGTACAGCCCATCTAGTTGAACAACTACTTATCACCTAGGTACATCATCCTTCCTTTCTGTTTTCCATGGCGTTGTTACCATGCTATTGGAATTGTCAACCAGGAGGTTACAGGGAATATTTAAACTACATAAGCAGTGTACTAAGTCAGATATTGACTCTATGATTTTATATTTCAACCTTAGCGTGATCTAAAAATCCATACTGTGGCCAGACTTGGTAGCTCACACCTGTAATCCTAGGACTCTGGGAGTCCGGGGAAGGTGGATTGAGCCCAGGAGTTCAAGACCAGCCTGAGTGAGACCCTGTCTCTACTAAAAATAGAAAAACTAGCCAGACATTGTGGCAGGCACCTTTAGTCCCGGCTATTGGGGAGGTTGAGGCAAGAGGATTGCTCAAGCCCAAGAGTTTAAGGTTGCTGTGAGCTATGATGCCACAGCACTCTACCCAGGGCAACAGAGGGAGACTCTGACTCAAATTAGTAAATGAACAAGTAAATAAAAATCACTACTGAGAATTGACCATTAGCCTTGATGAATTATTTATAGTTCCCTACTAAAATATTGACATAATCTGTTGAAAATCAATTCAGTGATCCAACCCCCAGCTTAAAAGTCAGCATTGGCTGTGGTGGTGGCTCACACCTGTAATTCTAGTGTTAGGAGATGAAGGGGGTTTAGCTGCCTGTCTTTGTCAGCCAATGTGCAGAGATGGGGATGGGGACAGGTCCACCGAACTTTTGTTGGAAGGCCGGGATCCTAGAGAACAGTGAGAGTAGCTTCCCTAAGACTGTTCTGTACTTCCATTCCCAGAATTACAGTTTCATACATTAAGTTCAAAATGAAGACTGAGTTAACCCTAATCTTAAACCAGAATGGGCAAAACTCATGGACCCATAGTAAACAATGATCATTATAACTCGGACCCAAGACAACATTCCAATTCAAAAGTTAAATCTTACTCAATCCACCTAAACTACTCAAGATAGGCATCTTTAGAGTAGGAGGTACATTTACAAAACAGTAAGAATGGGAGACGGGGTGAAAGTCAGGCAGTACCTAAACCAGCCAGACCAGCTGTGTCATGTCTGCCCAGCCTGACAGATTGTATCTTATTCTCACTGTGTGTGCTTTCACTAGCACTATGGGAGGCCGAGGCTGAGCAAGAGCAAGACCCTGCCTCTACTAAAAAATTAGAAAAAACTACCCAGGCGTTATAGCAGGCGCTAGTAGTCCCAGCTACTGGGGAAGCTTAGGCAAGAGGATCGCTCAAGCCCCCAGAGTTTGAGCTATGATGCCATGGCACAATACCCAGGGCAACAGAGGGAGACTCTATCTCAAATAAATAAATCTCAGTACTGAGAATTGACCATTAGCCTTGAGGAATGTTTATAGTCCTCTATTAAGATATTAACATAATGCACTGTTGGAAGTCAATGACCCAACCCCCAGCTACCATTGGCTGGGAGTGGTGGCTCAAGCCTGTAATCTTAGCACGCTGGGAGGCCAGGAGGGGTAGATTGCTTGGAGTTGGAGACCAGCAAGAGGGACACCCTGTCTCTACTAAAAAAAAGTTAAATGAAAACTAGCCAGGCTAGTGGCACATACCTGTAGTCCCAGGTACTGTGGTGGCTGAAGCAAGAGGATCGCTTAAACCCAAGAGTTTGAGGTTGCTGTGAGCTGCAATGCCACGGCACTCAGGGCAACAGAGGGAGACACCATCTCAAATAAAAAAGGTTAGCATTAACCTTCCGTCTTCCCCCTTCCACTGTTGTCTTTTCTTCATTTAGTTCTTTCCTGACTGTTTTCCCTTTCACTTTTTTGTCCTTTTGAATTTATCGTGCACTGGTGTGACTGCAGATTTGGAAACAAAAAGCTCAGTATCTACAGCACAAACAGAATAAAGCAGAAGCTACAACTGTGAAAAGAAAAGCATCTAGTTCAGAGGGTTCCATAAAACTAAAAGGTAAGTGACCGCATCCTCCTGCTTTTAATTCTTTTCTCTAAAACTCCATGAATTTTGCTTCATTACTCAGAAATTGGGAGAGCTGCTTATATTAAAAGCAGACCTTGATTCTCAGGCGTCATTATTGAAACTTAAAGGCTGCAGGGTCAGACACGGTGGCTCATGCCTGTAATCCTACTACTCTAGGAGGCAGAGGCTGGTGGATTGCCTGAGCTCACAGGTTCATGACCAACCTCAGCAAGTGCTAGACCCCCATCTCAAAAAAATAGCTGGGCGTTGTGGCAGGCATCTGTAGTCCCAGCTACTCGGGAGGCTGAGACAAGAGACTCACTTGAGCCCAAGAATTTGAGGTTGCTGTGAGCTATGATGCCATATCACTCTACCGAGAGCGACAAAATGAAACTGTCTCAAAAAAAAAAAAAAAAAGAAAGAAAATTAATAGGCTGCAAACAAAGTTGTTCAAATTTAGAAAATTAAATCATAGGTCAGCACACTTCTATAAAAATCCAGAGAGTAACTATTACTTGCCTTGTGTCCTGTGTGCATTCTCTGTTCCATATTTTGTTCGTTTGTTTTTTCTACTATCTTTTAAGAATATAAAACTTAGCTCACACCTGAAGGAGCTAAGGAAATTTCACCCCAACATATGATTCCTTGGTAGAAAAAATATTTTCAATTAAAAGCCATTCATGATCAGAAGGAGGCCTTTCCTCGGTCTACTTAAAATCTGAGTAACCTGGTTGAGTGTCAGAAGGGGCTGGTTACTTCCTTATCACATGCTAATAGACCTGGCTGCAAGGTCATTTGTAGCACAATACCCGTCTCTCAGGTTAATTTACAAATCAATCTGCTTTCCTCCATCTACACTTCCCCCCGTAGCAACCACTTACTGCACCTATACTTTCCACATTCTACCCTCTCCCTTCCAAAAGCCATCTGTAAAGGTCTCTGACCCTCACAGAGACTGGGTAATCATTCTTGTGTTTCCTTCCATGCACATGGTATTTGGAAATAAACCGTTCTCTTATTAATCTGCCATAAATGTGAGTTGATTTTTTTAGCAAACCAAGAAAAGGAAAAGGGGCAGGTTTCGCCAAGATCCCTACACAGCCCCTGCAAGAAGAGACTGAGCTAGGCTAACCTCCTGGCCATAGTTTTCCTAATGCCTGGGATAGTTCATAAAAAGAAGAAATCAGGAAGAACACGTTTGGTGGTGTTCCCGGCTGTAGGCAAGTTTTACCTCACTGCCTCATTCCTCCCTCCATTCTCAGCTTCTTCTGCAGTATTGTCACCCCAAAAGAAGTCTCCACCCACCACCATGCTGTTGCCAGCCTCGCCAGCCAGAGCCCCCGAGACAGAGCCCATTGATGTTGCTGCTCATCTTCAGCTGCTGGGAGAGTCCCTCAGCCTCATTGGACACCGCCTGCAGGAAACCGAGGTGAGTGCAACCGTCATCTCGTTACTCAAGCTCCCTGTGTAATTTGTATTCATTCATTCATTCCACATACATTCACTGAACAACTATTAATACTTACGCTAAATTGTGTCAGGTACTCAGGATGCAGTGAGAAAGAAAATATAATGGTAACAGAAATTAACCTAGAGGTTTGGAAATCTACCTATTAGCTCTCAAAGTTCATATTAATATTATCCTATTGAAACAGTGGCATAAAAAGAAGTTAGAATGCCCTGTAACTTATTTGTATTCTTCTTTAATGCAGTGGAAAAGTTAAGTACAAATCCCATAGCACTTTTGAACACTTGTACTTCTAAGAGAATTTTAATTTTTCTGTACATTTCCAGCAAGTTTTGAATAGGCAGATTAGATAGGTTGTATAGGGGATCAATAGAGATCCCCTACTATGAAAATAGGTAGCAAATACAAAGAAATTGAGGTTACAAGCCCTTCATTACTCTGCGCTTGAAGTATGCAGTGCTATGTGCTTAAGGCTATCTTTGTCCCTTTTGGCTTCAATTTCAAAATCACTTAAACTGCAAAGCTCTTGTGTTCCATTTCTATCGTCATATTCAGTTCTAACCTTATTGCCCTCTTAGCTAACTCAGTAGTATAGTAGTTCAGCGTTCTACCGAATTCTCATTAGACTTTTCAGCAAAGAAATTGGTCTAAGTTATTAAAGCCATTTTTAAGCTAAGAAATCAGGGCAGCAATATAAAACTAATCACTTGCTTCTGTGTGGAAGTTGAATTATTACTCAACAAATAAAATAACAGGCTGGGCAAGGTGTCTCACACCTGTAATCCTAGGATTCTGGGATGCCAAGGTGGGAGTATTGCTGGAGGTCATGGGTGAGAGAGAAAAAAAAAAAAAACCAGAAAAATTAGTCAGGCATGGTAGCACACACCTGTAGTCTCAGCTACTTGAAAGACTGAGACAGGAGGATCATCTTGGCCAAGTGTTTGAGGTTGCAGTGAGCCACTGTCTTCTACTGGGGCAGAGCAAGATTCTTGTCTCATAAATAAATAAATACATATATACATAAGTAAGTAAGTAAATAAAAATGCCAAAGGCCACAGAAGCTGTATTTAAGCTCTTTGGACAGTTTGGGGTTTTTTTGTTTGTTTGTTTGTTTTTTTGATTTTTTTTTTGGATAGAGTCTCATTTTGTCACCCTCGGTAGAGTGCCATAGCGTCATAGCTCACAGCAACCTCACACTCCTGGGCTCAAGCAAATCTCTTGCCTCAGCCTCCCAAGTAGCTGGGACTACAAGCACCTACCACAACACTCAGCTATTTTTAGAGACAGGGTCTTGCACTTGCTCAGGCTGGTCTTAAACTCCTGAGCTCGTGAGTTTGAGATCAGTCTGAACCACAGCAAGACCTCATCTTTAAAAAATAGCCAGGCATTGTGGCAGGTGCCCGTAGTCCTAGCTACTTGGGAGACTGAGACAAGAGACTCACTTGAGCCCAAGAGTTTGAGGTTGCTGTGAGCTATGACACTACAGCACTCTACTAAGGGCAACAAAATGAGACACTGTCTCAAAAAAAATAAAAACAAAAATTTAGCATGTCTAAAAAGAACTTGAACACTTTATGCAGGCGCAAGATAAGGATGGATGTAAGTATTTCTAGAATAAAATATTCTGTGATATCAGATTTTATCATTCTTATATTACCATAGCTAATACTCTGACTTTGCAGATTCTCTAGTCCATTTATTTTTTAACAGTCTTATTGAGCTATAATTCATGTATCATAAAGTTCACCCTTTTAAAGTGAAAAATTAAATGAGTTTTAGTATATTCACAGAATTGTGGACCCATCACTGTAATATAATTTCAGAACATTTCATTGCCTTCAAAAGAAACCACATACCCATTAACAGTCATTCCCCAAGCCCCCTTTAGTTCACTTTTTCCCAGAACTTAAACATTTGCATGTGTCCCCACAATTTTGCGATTTCTGTGTACCACTTGTACTGTTACTTACATCATAGTTTTATTTAAATAAATTTATCCATGCTTTTATAGTGATGTCCTTGCTATTGCAAAGGTCATATTCTAGGTTTGTTTTTTTTTGGCCTGGGCTGGGTTTGAGCCCCCCACCTCCGATATATGGGGCCGGTGCCCTCTTCCTTTGAGCCACAGTCACTGCCCTTTTCTTTCTCTTTTTTTTTTTTTGAGACAGAGTCTCACCACATTGCCCTGGGTAGAGTGCTGTGGTGTCACAGCTCACAGCAACCTCAAACTCCTGGGCTTAAGCGATTCTCTTGCCTCAGCCACCCATGTAGCTGAAACTACAGGCGCCCACCACAACACCCAACTATTTTTTGTTGCAGTTGTCGTTGTTTAGCTGGCCTGGGCTGGGTTTGAACCCACCAGCTATGGTGTGTGTGGCTGGTGCCATAACCACTGTGCTATGGGTGCCAAGCCATATTCTAACGGACATTAGAAAATTTTGGAATTCTTTCTGGAATGACCATCATAGCATACAAGGTCTGACAAGGTCACAAGCTGGGCACCTGCCACTTACAGTGGCAGCACTGTACAACTTGGTAGGCTTTCTTTTTTTTTTAGAGACAGAGTGTCACTTTGTCACCTTCGGTAGAGTGCTGTGACATACAACTCAGAGCAACTTCAAACTCTTGGGCTTAAGCCATTCTCTTGCCTCAGCCTCCCGAGTAACTGAGACTATAGGTGCCCACCATAACACCTGGCTATTTTTTTGTTGCAGGTTGGCCGGGGCCGGGTTTGAACCCGCCACCCTCGGTATATGGGGCCAGTGCCCTACTCACTGAGCCACAGGCGCTGCCCTGGGTAGGCTTTCATAACCTTGACTATATCCATGTCTCATAGCTGTGTTCATGTTGACTTGTGGCGGTCTTGCTGAGTGGCATTCATTATTATTGTTGCATGTTTTGTTTTTGTGTACTACATAACAATAGCTCTGATGGTCATTCCAGAGAAAAAAATACCAAAATTGTTTTGAAGGGTAGACTAGGCACTGGCATTGTTGCATAGCTTCCCAGGGGGAGTACTTTGAATGTGACCATGGTGGTAGTCAGCAATGAGGTACATCGCACTTTTTCTAGGATGAGTTTATGAACTTAATTGTCTGACCTTGTATGCTAACTGGAATTTGTATCATACTTTAAGGAATCATTGATTATACAGTTTGCTCATTTATAGATTGAATACCTGAAGCCTAATGAACTTAGGTGAATATTACAAGTTTTATACAGCTATCCTGACGAGCTAGAGTCCAGCTTGCTTCACTTCCAGCCCTCTGCTTATCTTGTCCTGTGTGCTAACTTACCCCATTGAAGTACCTTTAGAGAGCAAAGAGTTGGGGGAGCTTTGTAGCATTCAAACTGCACCTTAAGGGATAAGTAGGACTGTGTCCTGTGGAGATGTTAAAGACATTCCAAAGTAAGAAACTGGCCTGCATCTGTTGCTCAGCCTCAGGGGCTTTTGCAAAGTAGGATGAAAGGAAGGCCATTGAGGCTTCAGTCCCCACCTCTACTTTAACCATGTCTTTTAGCTTGTTGGTTATATTTGGGTTCCATACAAGGTTTATTTGAAGAAGAGTTTCACTGCTAAAATGATGAAACAAAATAGGTTTCACTAGCTTTTTGTTACAGTATGTGGAAAATGGTAGTTATCAGGAGACATAAAAGAGAATAGGGTATGGCTCCTGCCCTCAAGGAGCCTAGAATCCATTAGGAGAGTCAGACATGAAATAGTGGCTATAAATTACTTTAGGGCAGAGGTAATGGACTAATGTTACACACCACTACTTACCGACATTGATTGAATGCTAACTCAGCCAGCTTTGGTTCAGAATGCTTTATATGGATCATTTCATTTAATTCTACAGCAGCTTTATGAGGCAGAATTTTCCTTCCTCTTTCATAGAAGAAAGAGACCTAAGAGAGGTTAGGTGACTTGCTCTTGAGTTTAGTCCCTATGTTTTGAAGACCTCAGGCTCTGTGCTCTTAACTTGTTGCTGTGCTGCTGCCCTCAAAAAGTGCAGAGGGGAGACGTTGGATAAGGAGGATGAGGGAAAGAAGAGTCAGTGATGGCTGAGGCCTTGAGACTGGGCAGTTGTGTGAAGGGCTGTGACTTGGGAAAGGAATGGGTGCTAGGAGGAACAGTGGGTTTGAATGGGAAGGTTATTTATGGCCTGTTGAGATTGAGAAATATCCAAAAGGAGAGACCCAGACATGCAGTTTTGAAGGTAAAGATAGTGGAAATAATAGCAATAATTACTGATATTTTAAATACTTACCATGTACCAGCACCATCCTAGGTACTTTATTATCTCAATCCCACCCGTGCTGCAGATGCTCTTAGTGCTCTGTTTCACAGACACAGCTTAGGAAGCAACTTGCCCAGGTACAGCAATGTTGAGTAGTAGAGCCAGGATGTGGACCCCGAGGCCCAAGTCCAGAGTTCATTCTCTTAAGGACTTGCCATGCTGTTTCCCTAAATGTCACAGTGCTTCTTATTAAAACCAATTATACGCGAGCTGGGCAGTAGCATTTGCAACAAATAATCTTATTTATCTCTTTGAATCACAAATATATAGACAATGTGAATTATGCAAGATGTTAAAATTTGCAATGATCCGAATTCACTTCTTTTCAGATGTGAACAATTCAAAGTGATAACAGCTACTAAAAGCCACATACATGTGGAAATATGTTAAATATTAACATGTAGGGTTATAGAATTCTCATAGTCATCACATCTCAGCTATATTTCTGGAGTTTATAACAGATACACTTGGCATACATGATCTTACAAATCTTGTCAACAGCTGTCCAGAGTAGGTAAAGCATTTGTCACTATTCCTGTTCAGGAGTTAAGTGATATCCTCCAGGTCCCATCAATGGTAAAATGGGTTAGGGATATACAAAGGAAACAGGAATGTATTGTGAAAGTTTTCTTTTTAAACAACTTACAGAGTTATCAAAGTCAATTTGCATTTCTGCTGCAAATTTCATATTGTATGATTAGAACTGCCTGGGACTTAAAGATCCAGGTGAGGAAGTCAGTCAGAACAGGGAGACAGCATCAGTATGATTTGAGTTACAATCTCTCTTTGTTAATGCTTTCCTTTTTAGGGCATGGTGGCTGTGTCTGGCAGTTTGTCTGTGCTTCTGGATTCCATCATCTGTGCACTTGGCCCCTTGGCATGTCTGACCACACAACTACCTGAGCTGAATGGCTGTCCCAAACAGGTCTTGGTGAGTTTTCCTTGGATTTTTAGGGCCAGATCTATTGGAAGTCAGAGAAGCCCTGCCTCTTTGAGCACTGTAAGGCACAGGCTCATAAGGCTTTGTGGCACCTGGCGCTCCCTTGATGTACTAGCCTATGGAACATGATACTACATTATGAAACCAATGCCATGTTTTCACTGAAACTAGAAAATATGCCGTTTGGGGAGAAGGATTCTAGCCATTGAGGTACTGCCACCCTGTTTCCTATTGGCTAGTCTACACACAAAGACAGGATAGGAATTTTCTGCCTCTTCTTTTTACCAGGATTAATGGGGGAGAAGTCAGCAGAAAAGCTCCCAGCATAACAGACAACAGGTTGCCATCCTCATTCTTACCCTGTTTTTTTTTTTTTTTTTTGGCCGGGGCTGGGTTTGAACCTACCACCTCGATATATGAGGCCAGCACCCTACTCCTTTGAGCCAAAGGTGCCGCCCTTACCCTGTTTTTTTCTAACTCCACTTTATCTTTTTCTTCTCTCCCCTCAAACAAATAAACATGTCTCAGGGCTGGGTGCAGTGGCTTAAGCCTATAATCCTACCACTCTGGGAGGTGACGGTGGGAGGATTGCTTGATCTCAGAAGTTCAAGACCAGCCTGAGCAAGAGTGAGACCTCGTCTCTACTAAAAATAGAAGAGTTATCTGGGCATCATGATGAGCACCTGTAGTCCAGCTACTTGGGAAGCTGGGGTAGGAGGATGGCTTTAATCGAGGAGTTTGAGGTTGCTATGAGGTAGCCTGACGACACAGCACTCTAGTCTAGATAGCAGAGTAAGACTTTGTCTCAAAAGAAAGAAACATGTCTCAGGAAACCAAAGTAAAGTGATCTTCAGTTGAACCTTTTTTCCTTGTTTTTCAGTCAAACACACTAGACAACATTGCTTACATCATGCCTGGACTGTGATGGCAAAGAATCCCGAGACAGAAACCTTATCCTGCACCGTTGCTGGTTTGTGTATATATGACTGTTTCAAACCCCTTCACTGGCCTCTTGGTGTAGGTTTTAAATTTTTTATCTATACATAATATATATATAAATGTATAATATATACATAGGACTGTAACTACTTTGCTTTTAATAATTTTATGAAATGGCAAAGGTTTAGCTAAGAGAAAACTTCAGCATGAATATGGGCCTGGGATTCTTTTTTCCTGTGGTGGATAAATCTGCCTTAAACGTCGATGTAACTTGACTTGCCGTGA
>CAUYPK010139025.1:0-77082 GCA_963574355.1 Loris lydekkerianus
AATTTGTTGAATTCTTTAGTTATATTTTGGGTTACTGCTTGGAGTTCTAATTCGATCTTATTTGCTATCCAGATTCTGAATTCGATTTCTGACATCTCAGCTATTTGTTTGTGCATGGGATCTTGTGCTGTGTCTGCCCCATTGATCCTTGGGGAAGTTGATCTACTTTGATCATTCATATTGCCAGAGTTTTTCTGTTGATTTCACCTCATGATTGTTTTTCACCATTGCCTCTGGCCATCCTCAGAGTTGGGGAGGTGTCTCTCCAAGAACAGACCCCAGCGGGGTCACTCTATTGTTGCTAGATCTTTGTAGGGAGTGACCCTGTGTAGTTCCTTTGGGGATGCTCCAGCTAGGGAGTTCTGGTTGTGGAAGCAGCTCCAGTGTGTGACACAGCCGGATCCAGCAACAGGGCGGGAGGTGGTGCACATGGTTCTGGGAGTGACTGGCGCTCAGTGACTTTGGCACAGAGAGCCCAAGGCTCCAGCAGTTTCTGGCCAGGAGAAGGGCTCTAGAGGGCACACGGCTACCAGAGTCCCTAGCCAGATGAGTGGGCTATTGTGGAGGCGGGAGGACACAGGAGGGAGGACGCAGGATTGTGCGGGTTCCGCAGTTCCTGGTCAGGGCATACAGAGAACAGGTCGGTGCGGGTCACGAGTCACGGGTCGCAGCACAGCTCTTATGGAGGTCCGGGCAGCACCAAGCTCAGGAGTTTGAGGTTGCCATGAGCTGTGACATCATGGCACTCTACCCAGGGCAACAGCCCGAGGCTGCAGTGTGCCAAAACCGGCTCACTCTGCCCCTAAGGATTAAGGCTGTAAGGCAGCCCAGTCCTCGCTTTTAGGCTGCTCAGTCACTAGGTTACTAGGTCCCGCCCGATCCTTGCTCTGGGACTCTGAGGGCGGAGCTTGCCAGGGCAGTTCTCTCACAATGGCTTCCTGCGCCCAGCTCAGTGGCTCAGTCTGGAGCCCCAGACAATGCCCAAAGTTCTCCGCACTCCTGCTCAAGCTCTCCCCAAGGCAGTTTAACTGAGTGCCAAGTCCAAAAACACCAAAACAGTTCACAGGTAAGGCCTTTCTGGTTTGCAGTCTTACTGCTGCTTGTACTTACGGTTGCCAGTGGGATTAGGTTGATCAAACACATGCAACCGCTTGCTAGTTTTCCACTGTTTTTGTCCTCCCCTCTGGATCCAGAAGTCCCTTGCTGACTCTCTGTATCCTCAAAGGGATGATTATACGCAGATCCCACCAGCCAGAGATGCCTGGAGTATTATCTCCCCAGACTCACCGTGCCCTGTTGCAGGGAAGCTGTTACTGGGCCACCATCTTTACGCCATCTCTCTCTTTCTTTCTTTCATTCTTTTTTTTTTTTAATTTTTCTATTTTTAGTAGAGAGAGGGTCTCACTCTTGCTAAGACTGGTCCCAAACTCCTGAGCTCAAGTGATCCTTCCACCTAGGCTTCCCAGAGTGTTAGGAACACAGGCATGAGCTACCACTCCCAGCATTTTTCTTTCTTTCTTCTTCTTCTTCTTTTTTTTTTCTGTTTTCTATTTTCTGTAGAGACAAGGTCTCTTTCTTGCTCAGGCTGGTCTCAAACTACTGGCCTTAAGTCATCCTCCCACCTCAGCTTTCCAGAATGCTAGGATTATAGGCAAGAGCCACTGTACACTAGGCTGGGGTGACAGAGCAAGACTTTGCCACTGAAAAAAAAAAGCACTCAGCCAAAATTGTTATATTTTAACCACTCCTCTATTATTGGATATTTAGATTTTCAATTTTCACAATTACACATAACATTTTTATTGAAATGCATTAACATAAATCTTTGGCTATATCTCTAAATATTTCCTTAAGATAAATGCCTAAAATTGAAAAATGCCTACAATACTTAAGGTACTTCCTACAAACTGCCATACAGATGTTCCATTTGGGTTCTGTAAATCCACATGGGAGAAGAGACACATGGGACTTCGAAATCAAAAGAGCCCAGCTATGTCCCCCTGCAATCATGGCGCTGTGAATGGCAGGGGGCATGAGAACTGTGGCCTGCAGCCTGCACGGGGCCTTGGCACCCACAGCACATTGCTCCCCACCCCGCGGCCCTGTCCGTGAGGAGTGGGCTTCGTCTGGACATTGCTCACAGGACCTGCGCCACTCTTAGTGCATAAATTCAGAGAGAAACCTGAATGGGTAATAATAGAAAATGGTGTTGGGACACTGGGGATCAGCCATTGTGCACAGGAAGCTTTGGGAGATGTTTACTGTTGTCTGCTTGAAGTTGGGACAGAATTAAATAAGCAAGATGAGTTTGGTGCTTTGGAAAGTGTGAAAGCTGGGAGGGAATTCCATTCTCCTCTATCAGAAGTAACTGAAATTAATGAAGCTCTAGCAGAAAATCCAGGACTTGTCAACAATCTTGTTATGAAGATGGTTGGCTGATCAAGATGACACTGAGTCATCTTCAGAACCAGAAGAGCTAGTGAGTGAAGACGCATGTGAGAAACTGGTAAGATCTATTGAGGGGTCAAAATGGAGCCCTAAATAAACTAGTGTGAAATAACTTAGTGCAGCAGAGTCTCTAAATTAGCAGTGAGTACATGACTTAAAATAGCCACTACTCTGAATACTGCCAATAGGAAATAGTCCTTAACTTTCCAGTGGTTGTAGATAAACAAAATATGCACCTTTTTCATAACACCCTATGACTTTTAGATTAGGCTCTAGTATTCAAAATTCATGACATTATCCATTATAAAAGTTAGTTGCAAAAATTATGTAATTTGAGGATAACGTTCTTTTAAGTCTTATATAATATTGTAACTTACTTACATCAATACCAGGATTTGAGTTGAAATTCTTTTTTTTTTTTGAGATAGAGTCTCACTTTATCACCCTCAGTAGACTGCCCTGGCATCATAGCTCACAGCAACCTGAAACTCTTGGACTCAAGTGATCCTCTTGCCTCAGCCTCCTGAGTAGCTGGGACTACAAGCGTCCACCACAATGCCTGGCTATTTTTAGAGATGGGATCTCACTCTTGCTCAGGCTGGTCTCAAACCCATGAGCTTAAGGGATCCACCCACCTCGGCCTCCCAGAGTGCTAGGATTACAGGTGTGTGCCACTGTGCCCAGCCAATTTAGTTGAAATTCTTAATGATCTTTGCTTGGAAATAACTGTGGAGAAGTTTTTCTTGGTCTTATAGTGTCAAATGAAGAACAATGTTATCTTAATTTTGCAATATGCTGCATTTGCTGGAGTTATTTTTATACAGTGAGCAATAATAGCTTTGCAGCAAAATAATAAAACATTCAACTTCTTCATTAAAAAAAGAGCCTAGCTTTGTTATGATTTAAAAATACAAGACATTCCAGCACTATAAAAAGTAATGGCCATGGGTGGCACCTGTGGCTCAACAGAGTAGTGCGCTGGCCCCGTATGCCGGAGGTGGTGGGTTCAAACCCAGCCCCGGCCAAAAACTGCAAAAAAAAAAAAAAAAGGAATGGCCACGGAGAAAAAGAGGCACAGATAAAATACTCACTAATGCAAGAAAGAACAGTGCCCATCATCACGTATTTTCTACCAGGAATTTTATACTGGATTTTTCTTTTTACATAGGGGTGATAGTGATCACATACATGCAAATGTATGTGCAACTCTTTCCTTATAACAGACGATTTTTAGATCTAGTTGGCTGTACTATTTTAAAGTAGAAGGGTTAAAACCACCTGGGTAAAAAATAAACTCCCAGTTATAAATCATCTATAATGAATGGAGACCCAAAACAATAACCAAGGAGGAAAACCATCATTGTAGAAATGATCCAGCTAGCTTTTCAAAACTTTAGCTATGCAATTTCTTTCTCTAACTTCTCTCTTCCTTTGCAAAATTCCAAAGAAAAGTTGTTTTCATAAATACTGTCTTATGCTTTAGCACAAAGCATCAATTAATTATGTGGCAGGCCAACAGCAAAGTCTCCAGGAAACTCACCATATTCAGTTAGAACGTTTACTAGATATGGTCTGGGAGGACCAAGAGCTTAGTTGCAGGTAGGCAGAAACGAAAGGACAGCATTGCTAGTAAACTAACAGAAAGATCACAGCTCCTTTGTTTGATTAACCACCTGTGGCTTAAGTCATTGATTTAAAGATTAAGTACCTGTATCTTCTCTAAGTGTTTTTACAGCACTTGAACTGAGCAGATAGGAACATGACGCTCCCCCAGCTCCCATCAGACCATATTTCAAGGACCCTGATAAGCAAGCCTCACAGAGAAGATTTAAAAACGAAAAACTGATGCAGCTGCTTCTGCCTTCTGCTATCAGCTGGCAGCAATAATTATTTTTTCTTTTCTCTTTCTCTTGCACTCTCTCTCACAAAAAGTAAATACACTTTGTACTTCTTTCTAACTTAGTATTTGCGTTGAGAACTCTTTCTCATCCCACTCTACTAGTTCCCACTCTTAACTGCAGCAGGGCTTACGAACTGGCTTTGAGGCAAGTTACTCTCTTAATCAGGGCCAGGAGAGAAGCCCCTGGCAGAATGACCTCGAAGAGCAAATAAATGGAGAAGTTACCAAGAGTTCCTGAAACAGAGGTGTTTGCTTATTTCAGAGCTATGCTGCATTCCACAGTAAAGGGAAGAGGGGATGGGAAGCTGCCAAATGACCCTACTTTTCATTATGTCCCCTTTATGCTGATCTTTTGCCCTATTTCCCGGTAAATATCATTAACTCCAAGAAGGTAAGTGCTTCCTCTTGTGCAACAGCCACACAGAAGCCTGGCAAGCTGGTCGACTTAAGAGTGGCCCTGGGGCTAATATGTAGTATGTATACAGTTCTGGCTGTGGCTGGTCATGCTGAGGCTGACGCTTATCACCACCTGCTGTGTCACCATGTACTACAAGGGAAGGGAAGGCAAGACAGCTAGAAGATACTAGCTTGCTTTCAGCAATAATTAGTTATCATTACTTGGCCACTTTTATCCAAAACTCAGATCTCCAGCTTCCAGTGAACCTTTTCCCAACTCCTAATGGTAGAGGTACAATAAAGCCAGGGGGAACAACAACTATCTGGCACTTAGAAAAACACTTTCGGCCAGGCACGATGACAGACAATTGTAGTCCCACCTGGTTAGGGATCAGGGGACTGAGAAAGGAGGATATCTTGAACCCAGTAGTTCAAGGACATAGTGCACTATGATCATGCCATTGCACTCCAGCCTGGAAAACATAGCAAGATCCCATCAACCCAAACAACCCCCCCCCCCAAAACTATTTGACATCTTTGGAGTCCATGGAACTGCAAAATCTATGATTCAGTGAAACTTTCATTTGTCCTGAATAAAACAAAAAGTTTATTTCTACAGATTTCAGTTCCCAGTAGTCGGTTAGGAAGTTCCTCTGCACAAATTTGAAACATGATACATCCCTGCCTACTAAAGATCCTCAATGCCTCAATAAGTCATTCTATTCTGGTATGCATGACCTTGAGTTGAAGATCTGGGATTTACAGCACACCATACTGTAAATCCTTCTAATTTAGGGCTGGGTGCAGTGGCTCACGCCTGTATATCTAGCACTCTGGGAGGCTGAAGCAGGTGATCGATTGAGCTCAGGAGTTTAAGATCAGCCTGAGCAAGAGCAAGACCTTGTCTCTACTAAAAATAGAAAAATTATCCAGGCACTGTGGCGGGTGCCTGTAGTCCCAGCTACTTGGGAGGCTGAGGCAAGAGGATCACTTGAGCCCAAGAGTTTGAAGTTGCTGTGAGCTATGAAGCCATAGCTCTCTACCAAGAGCAACAGAGTAAGACTCTATCTTAAAACACACACACAAAAACAAATAAATAAATCCTTCTAATTTTAGACCCAGAAAGGGCAAGATGAAGACACTTCCAGGCAGAGATCATCTGTGGGGAGGAATCCTTTTTTAATGTTACCTTATGCTTTTTAAAGGAAAGAGACTCTATAAACTAGCAATATTCTCCCCAGAAATTTAACTTAAGAACATAACCTAGGCTCAACGCCTGTAGCTCCAGGGGCTAAGGTGCCAGCCATATACACTGGAGCTGGCGAGTTCAAAGCTGGCCCAGGCCTACCAAACAACAATGACAACTACAACCAAAAATAGCCAGGCATTGTGGCAGGCGCCTGTAGTCCCAGCTACTTGGGAGGTTGAGGCAGGAAAATTGCTTAAGCCTAGGAGTTGGGAGGTTGCTGTGAGCTGTGACGTCACAGCACTCTACCCAGGATGGCAGCCTGAGGCTCTGTCTCAAAAAAAGAAAAAGAAAAAAAAAAAAAAAGAACATAATCTAAAAGAAATAAGAGGGCAGTACCCATAACTCAGTGGGTAGGGTGCCGGCCACATGCACTGAGGATGGCAGGTTCAAACCCAGCCTGGGCCGGCTAAAACAACAACAACAAAAATAGCCGGGCATTGTGTGGGGGCTGGTAGTCCAAGCTACTCAAGAGGCTGAGGCAGGAAAATCACCTAAGCCCAAGAGTTTGAGGTTGCTGTAACGTCACGACACTCTACCCAAGGCTGCCTCAAAAAAAAAAAAAAGAAGAAAGAAGAGAAAAAGTTCTAGGCAGGAAATTGCTTACTATACTGTTAATTCATATTTAAAGATAGAAAACAACCTAAATTGTCAATAATAGGGGAATGGTTAAGTAAATACCAGTATGACCATTTGAAAGACTTAAATAGCAATATGCAAAAATGCTTATAATATACTGTTGAGTGGAAGAGAGCATTTAAGAGTGTTTCCATACCTGTGAAGGGGTTGGAAGAATTATCATTTTGCAATGGACACTAAAGTCTATGAGTAAGGGTTTCACATAGTCTGAAATTAACTTTCAACTTTTTTTTTTTTTTTTTCATTTGTAAAGGGAAAAAATAGCAACCTTGCAATGGAGAACCTGGCAGACACCACTTAAGTTGTCAGAGTCACCATTGTCCGTGGTGGAACAGTGTGATGCCATGTGCCTCTTTATACAGTACATGGAGAAAGACATGTGATTTGCACAGTTAACTTCTGCCAAGAGTGGGTAACATCAACCAAACCATGAGGAGACATCAGACAAACCCTAACTGAGGGAGATTCCACAAACACCTGATCTAAACTCTGAGAGTGTCAATGTCAGGGCTAGGACACAAGTATAAGAGGGACTTTACCTAACAATTGCAATCAGCGTAACCTAATTCTTTGTACCCTCAATAATTCCAAAACAATTTCAAAAAAAAGTGTCAATGTCTTGAAAGATTAAAAAAAAAAAAAAAAAGCCAAGGAACTATTCTAGAATGTAGGTAACTATACAGACAAGACAGCTAAATGGAGGGAGGGACCCTGGACCGGAAAAACAAAACCAAGAAAAACTAACAAGACACTATTGGGACAACCAGGGAAACTGAAATACGGGCCACAGCTGAGAAAACAGCGTTCAGTCAATGTTAAATTTCCTGATTTTTTTTTTTTTTTTTTTTTTTGAGACAGAGTCTCACTATGTTACCCTTGGTAGAATACCATTGCATCACAGCTCA
The DNA here is from genome assembly GCA_963574355.1 of Loris lydekkerianus. Classification (NCBI taxonomy): domain Eukaryota; kingdom Metazoa; phylum Chordata; class Mammalia; order Primates; family Lorisidae; genus Loris; species Loris lydekkerianus. The sequence continues at coordinate 7,535 of CAUYPK010139025.1, forward strand.
CAGTAATCTCTAATTCTTGGACTTAAGCAATTCTCTTGCCTCAGCCTCCTGAGTAGCTGGGACTACAGGCACCTGCTACCATGCCTGGCTATTTTTTTGGTTGCAGTTGTCATTGTTGTTTAGCAGGCCCGGGCTGGGCTCGAACCCGCCAGCCTTGGTGTATGTGGCTGGCGCCCTAACCACTGCACTACAGGCACTGAGTCATAAATTCCCTGATTTTGATGAATGTCCTTATTATTCTTAGGAATTACACACTTAACTATTTAGGACAAAAGAAGCATGAGCTATACATCTTACTCTCAATGGTTTAGGAGAAAAAATGATGTGCCTTTATATGCAAATCCAGAGGGGGACCAAGGGAGGGAAGGAGGGCACAGGAACCTACTCTGTGCTAACAACTGGTCCCTCAGGAGGACGGGCTTACGGTAGGTCTTTATACTGTCCTGGCAACTTTTTTAATGCTTAAAATTATTTCATAATCAAGTCACCAAAAAAGTATATTTATGCAACGATTACAATGGTAAGAATTTCACATTCTTGCCAAAAGAAAAGAAATATGGGGAAATGAAAATCTGACCCGAAAGGGCCAGCTTGTGGGTGGCACTTTCTTGAGACACACAGAGAAATTCAACAAAAACTAAATAACTATATGGGGAAGAGTAATTATCCAAAGGTGACAAGAGACACCTTACCACTAAGTAACTCCTGGCATTACCTGTGGCCCAGGGAGCCAAATGGAATCGTGACTCTAGCGCTCTGTGCCTCCCTCACTGCTCAGAGCTGGATGGAATGGTGACTCTAGACCCCAGCGCTCTGTGCCTCCCTAACTTCTCAGAGCCAGATGGAATGGTAACTCTAGACCCCAGCGCTCTGCGCCTCCCTAACTTCTCAGAGCCAGATGGAATGGTGACTCTAAACCCCAGCGCTCTTCATCTCCCTAACTTCTCAGCAGACTTACCTTCATTATGGCTTCGTTGATCATGTTTTCACTGATGATGGTGGCAGTTCCCAAGCTGGAGTTAGCAATCTTGGTGGCTGTTGTGTTCATTGGCTTCACAGGATGAAGTCTAAAGAGAAGGGAAAAAACATCCTAAGATCGTTCTGTAACAGCAAAACAGAAACTGCCCCTGTCAAAGATGGCAGCCACTGAGCCAGCTCAGAGAGGGGCAGGCTGCTCCACGGGCCACTCACATGGCAAGTCTCAGCTGCTGTGGAGATGAAGGCAGTTGGGGCTCAGCAGTCATGTGCCAGCCAGCAAGGCATGTCCTTGGCCAGGTGTCCTGATGTGCTCACCAGACCCTCAGTCTCGTTTTGAATACCAGGAGAACATTAAAGGCAGTCTCTTATGTTTGGAGGCAACTAGAGCCTAGGACTTCGCTGTGGAGCCCCCTGGGGAGCTTTCTGTGTCTCCACAGTAAAGAAAGAGTTCAGAGCAAACACACTAGCTGTGCTCTCAACACCGCTGGCTGCTCCACTCGTTGTCAGCAGCTTCTGAGATTGTTAAAACACGAGAGCTCCAAATCCCAGCTCTGACCCTGCAGAATGATTCCCATGCTGTCTTTAATCTGCTACCAACGCAGCAGCATCTGGAGGTACCCACACCATGAGGGACAGCCCAGAATATCTGTGCCGTCAGAAAGCCAAACCCCTGCAGGTCAGGTGCAGAAGGGACATCACTCACATTCACAAAGACCATCTCCCCATCTCTCACCTGTGCTTGGCTGACCCAGGGCCAGCGCCTGGCTGAGCTGAGACTGGATGTGTCTCTGAGGGTGAGACCCAGGCCTGAAGGAGCGGCTTCCTCTTGCCAAAATTTTCACCTTTCCCAGCCGAGCCCTCTGCTGTTGCTTTTTTTGGAGATTCTGCTGTATTGGTGTGGTGAGTGTCAGAATGTGGAGAGCTGGGAAAAGAATGTGTAGCAGAAGAGATCTCAGAAAGGGAGGGGCTGGGTAGAGAAGGGTCCAGGCACATGCCCGGAGGCTGACTAACACTCCCATTTCCCTTTGGTTTTTCTTCCTCACCACTGCCAGGTCCCGGCAGCTGCTTCTCCAGACTAGGGATCTTGCCAGTGTGTGGTTTACGAACTCCTAAAGCTGCAGTCTGCAGGGAAGGAGCTGTCACAGACGCTCTGGGTGCTTCCAACCTGAAGTTGCCCAGCCTCTCTGCGGGCGCTGACCCCTCTGGCCCGCCATTCATGCTCGAGGACAAAGCTCCAATGTCTAGAGTCACCGGCTGCTCTGTCCTTCTGTCATCATCTGCCTGATCTAGTCTTTCGTCATCTGATGCAACTTCAGGGATGGAAGGAAGGGTTAAGTTCAGATCAGCCATGATGGGGGATCTAACGTCGGAGGCCAACTGAAGGTCACTCAGGGGGTCAGATAGCAGACCTTCATGGTCACTGGCTTTGCTCTGACACTGGGCCAGAAAGGCATCGTCTCCCTGAACCCTGAGGAATGGAGTGTCCCCCACAGAGCTTGCTTCCCTTGTGGGGCCTTGGGAGAAACTCTCCCCTTGGGACGAGTGGAGGGGCTGACCCTCGGTGGAAGCTGGGGCACCTTGTGTCACCAGCCCGGGTGCGGCTGCCAGCTCCCTCTCGGCATCTTCTGTGTGGGAAGCCACAGCAGGCTCTGCCTCAGACATGTCTCCAGTGGCAGTCCCCACAGGAATCAGCTCCCTTAGGCGACCTTCGCCCTCTTCTACACACCCAGCAGACCTGGCCACCTCTTCTTCGGTGACAAGCTGCTCGGAAAACGAGACACGCTTCTTAACTTTCTTTGGGCCCTCGCTTATGTTCAGACCCGTCTCCTCAGGTTTCTGCACCACAGAGTCAACTGAGGGAACCAATTCTCCCATTTGAAGAGGGGTCACTGTCACTGTGACTGAAGACGTCACCCCATCGTCCCCAGCCATGTTCTCTGTAGAAGCCTGAGACGGAGGCTTCGCGCCTGGGCCTGTGAGGCGGCCGCCGCGGAGGGAGAGGGCAGGCGCTGCTCCCTGGGCCTCTCCAGAGAATGGGGTGTCATCCTGTTCGGCAGCGGGGGACCTCAGAAGCTCTTCTTGTCGCCCCACTTTAGGTTGCTCTGGAAGGAACCCTTCTGACCTGTCACTGCTCCTGCTTTCTGTTCCTGTCTCACAAGTCCTCCCGGTTGGGGAATCCTCCATCCCCATAAAGCCTGGAAGGTGCGGCTGTACGAAAAGTGACCCCAAGGCAGAAGAAACAGCGTTTGGAGCTGAGGTTAAACTCTCCTTTTGCAACTCTGCTTTAAGGAGCAGGGATGGTTCTTCAGACCCAGCCTGGCCCTTGTCTGTGGAAGGCCATCCTTGGATCGGAGTGGACGTGGAAATGGGAGCTGCTACGGGAGAGGAGAAAGAGGAAGAGAAAGAAGGACTCTCAGAGGACTGTGTCTCTGAACCCTGCCCTGAGTCAGAGGGGACAGGTACCTGACAAGAACTGGAAGGGCTAATAGGAGGAGAAGGAGAGTCAGAGTGAGGCAGGGGCCTGGCTGTGGGCTGAGCCTCTGGAGACACGTCCACTCTGCAAAAAGGACAAAATAAAATCTGCAGGTCAGTTGCAGATGCACGGTGAGAGACAAAAAAACATGTAAAATAAACCCATTCATAAGGGGAGAACTTTAAAAAAAAATCGGGGGCAGTCAATACCTTAAGAAGTTAAAGAGTATCAATACTTAACATACAAGGGGGCACCTTTACCACCAAGCTTATCCGCTGCACTAGAAAGGGGAAGATCCAGGACAGCAACAGCCTGCAGTTCTTGCTGGTGATGCCCTCCAGGCCCTAGCACGTGGTTACTGCAGGTCAAAGCACATCTCGAAGGTTCCAAGCATAAAAGATGTGAAGCAACAGGCACAGGTGTGTAAGAGGAACAGTGTGTGTGTGCGTGTGTGTGTGCGTGCATCTGTCTGTCTCAGAATAAAGAAGCAGAATCTCCAAAAAAAGGTCTCTCAAAGGTCTCTCCCACCCTGGGAGAAATATTGTTAGTGTGGGTGTGAGTCAGGAGAGGAGCACAAGCCCCCGAGGCTCACACAGGCTCTCGTGAGAGGAGAGTGAGCGCGCAGAGGACCATCACAGGCACCCTGGAGAGTGGACTGAGGGGGTCTCTTGGGCCAGCAAGCCGATGCCGAAGTGCAAGGAGGGAAGATAATGTCTGCCTCAAAGGGAATCGTGAGATAAGAACTCAGTAAACACAGGCTCTGCACTCCAGCTCTAACTTTCAACACTCCTTATCTGCTACAAACCCCTGCATTCCTGTGACCTGATCATCTCGTGGAGACGGACACACCATGTCTGCTGGACAGGGGCTTGGGGCTGGGAAATCTCACTGCAATGTGAGAAGGGCAGGCCGGGCTGGCGGCAGGGACTGCCTAAAAACAGGGCCAGTCGTGGAACACGCGAGAACACCACCCACGGTGGGGAGGAAAGGCTGAGACTCACCGGGGCTTCACAGCTCGCGTCTGGGGAGCCCTGCTAGAGGGGACTGGTGGTTTTGATTCAAACTTGGACTCTGAGCCAGCTTCTGGTTCTGTGATCTGCACATCTTCGAAAGGATTCAGGGAGTTGCCCCGTCCAGGGACGACAGCCACGGTATCTTTCTCAGACCCCCTCACGCAGTCCTCAACAGGCCCCGGCCCGCCATCCTTCGGGCTGACATCAGCAAGCGCGCCCTCCTTCTCCTGCCCCAGGCTGGCAGAGGGCCTTTCGCCCTCCCTGCCCTTAGCCACATCCTTCTTCCCTGTCACCAGGGAAAGCAAAGAGGTCTTTTTGTTCTCCTGTTTCTTGCTCTCTTTGGCTTCTTTTGCAGCCTCTGCATTCACTGGGGCTGTGTTTTCCTTAATATCCCCACTGACCAGTGGCCGGTAGGATGGCAGAGACATGGACTTCACAGAGTCGTGGGTGGAAGAGCTGGAGAGCTGCCTGTCAGATGAGGTCTCACCGCCGTCCCCAGGCTCCTTCCAAGACCGAACAGCCAGGTTTTCCGTAGATGAAAATAAATTCTTCTTTCTGAAGCCCTGAGGGGATGGGGAGGAAGAGGGGCTGCTGTCCTTGGTCTCACTCTTGGCTTCTGGCTGTTCCAGGTAAACGTGGTTCCCGTTGATACAGATGTTAGAGCGGGAAAGGACGTCATTCTTGGACCGAAGGCCACCGAGGAAGGACAGTCCTTCCTTCTTGGGGAGGGTGAAGTTGATCTGGTTCAGCTGCTTAAGATCTGTACTTGCTGTTCTCTTGTGAGACATGACTGTGGGAAGAAAAACAAAGAACAGACAGAAGATAAGATGTCAGGCAGGACGCTGGCGATGTGGGGGAGAGTACCTGTCAATATCTGAACACATTTTGGGTTGTCACAATGAGGGCAGGGACAGAGAGTGCTACTGGCATTTGTTGTCCTATACTGCAGGGCACAGCTCCACGACAAAGGATTCTCTGGCCCTAACTGACCACAGTGCTGAGGCTGGGATCCTTACTTTAAACCAGGGAAGAGGCAACACTCTTGGTAGGACAGCAGAATCTGGCCAATACAGATTTAGTCATCACTGAAATGGAAGTTCAAAGTACACAATTAATTCAAACTTCAATGACTCAAATTTCTGGGCTTCCTTTAAGGATGTACCCCACAAGAGTTAAGCATATCAGGGAAACTCAATAACTACCTGAGGAATTAGTGAAATATCAGAATTACTATAAGGTTCCATGGTTTTACCTTAAAAAAAAAACAAAAAAACTAAAAACAGACCAGCCTGGGCCCGTACAGTGGCTCACACTTGTAATCCTAGCAGGTGGATTGTCTGAGCTCACAGGTTCAAGACTAGCCTGAGTCAGAGTGAAATCCCCCTCTCTAAAAATACCTGGGCATTGTGGTGGGCATCTGTAGTCCCAGCTACTTGGGAGGCTGAGGCAAGAGAATTGCTTGAGCCTAAGATTTTGAGGTTGCTGTGAGCTATGACGCCACTGCACTCTACCAGGGCGACAAAGTGAGACTCTGTCTCAAAGAAAAAACAACAACAAAAAAAGACTAGGCATGGTGGTTCATGCCTGCCTTTGGGAGTGAGGATCCCAGCACTTTGGGAGTGAGGATCTCCTGAAGCCATGAGTTTGAAACCAGTCTGAGCAACACAGCAAAACTTCAGCTCTAAAAAAAATGTTTTTTAATTGTTGACACATGTCTGTAGTCACAGTTGCTTGCAAGGCTGAGGTAGGAGGACCTCTTGAGCCCAGGAGCTTGAGGCTGCAATGACTTATGATCATACCACTACACTCTAGTTTGGGTGACAGAATGAGATCCTGTCTTAAAAAAAATAATAACTTGGATGTACTCAGGGGACTCATCCTGTTAGCTCCAGAAGCTTAAACTAATGCCCATCAGTTACAGAGCCGTTTTAGGAAAGTAATTTTCACATTCTTAGAAGCCTTCTTAGAAATAGACAGTATCCTATCCAAGATCGCCCACCACCACCATCATCTCCGTAACAAAGATGCTGGGTTGAAATCTTCCTCCTACAATCTGTTTCTTCTCTCTTGGCACATGGGCTGAGCAGAGGAAGAGGGGTCAGGAGGAAGGTGGTGAGAACTCACCGTCCAAGGCAGAGGAGGATTCGTCCTTGTCATCATCATCCCACCGGGACTGAAAGTCCCCGGGACGCAGCAGCACTTTGTCCGACTTGGAAGTCGGCAGGACAGACATGGACTGGGAGAGTGGAGTCTTCTGCAAATTAGACTTGGAGAACAAGCCCTTGATCTTCGATTTCTTCTTCTTGTCTTTGGATGGAGATTCATCGTCACTGTCACCGGAGGGCGCTGTGGCAGACACGATGGCTGAGACAGTATCTGACTGGCTGTCCTTATGCCGCCCCTTGATCTTATCCTTCAGTTTCCCAAACGGATTCCGAGACTTGTCCTTCATGGAGAGGTCAAACATGCTGGCCGTCATGTTGTGTCTCATAAACTGAATGTCAACCTCAATCTCTCCTCGCTCTTTGTCCTTCTTCCCTGGCTTGGACTTCAGGGTGTACCACCTGAAAGGAAGAACGGCTGCAAGTCACCTTCAAGTGCAAGAGCATAAAGCACTATTCACAGCATCCACTACCTGGCCCTCTCCTCTCTGCCACCACAAACCTCTTGCACAAACACTTTCTTATGCTTTCTTTTAGGGAAGAGGTGGGGTGGGGGGGAAGAGGGCAGAATTTATTCTTTTATTTATTGAGAATAGTGCTATTTCTAAAAATAAAGAAAAAATAAAAACATTCTATCAAATCACTTCCAGTGACTGATATTTTCCTTCCATGGGGAAAAAAGGCAGCTGAGGAGGTAATGTGCAAGTGTACTATTAGGTTGGCCAAACTAATTCCATCTTGCAAAGTCATTCTCTGAGACTGTTACAGGTGGACGTAACTCAGATAAGAGAGAGGCAGGCTGCAGGCTCATCCCTGCACATCTTGCACTGGCCCAATTACTGACCCACCCAAGAGAAACATGCTGACACTTCAGTAAGAACCACCTGCCAGGAGAGCCCCTACAATGCGATGACAGCTTTGACACCCAGATGAGAACAAGAGCTTGGTAGTCCTTGATAGAAACCACCCCACCCCCACCAGCTATAGAAGACCTCGCCTCCCTCCTTAACCCTCCCCCTTAACATCCTTTAGACCTTAACCCACTTGCACCCAAGTGTCAAAATAAACAATGCGGCCTTTGTTACACTTTGGTCTCTTGGGTTTTTATCTGTCATGTATATGTAAATCTCAGGGAAAATGGAAAGTATGGACTGGTGGAGTGGCTCACGCCTGTCATCCCAGCACTCTGGGATGCTGATTAGGGAGCACCCCTTGAGCTCAGGAGTTCAAGACCAGCCTGAGCAAGAGTGAAACCCCATCTCTACTAAAAATGAAAAAATTGGCTGGGTGTGGTGTCCCACACCTGTCATCCCAGCTACTTGGGCAGCTGGGGTAAGGGGATCTCTTGAGCCCTGGAGTCTGGTTGCTGTGAGCTAGGCTGATACCCCAGGCACTCTACCCAGGACGACAAAGTGAGACGCTGTCTCAAAAAAAAGTTTGTATTAAGGAATAGTTCCTGCCAGGAAGTAATGAATATACAAGACAGAGTTGTTGTTGTTGTTTGCAGTTTTTGGCAGGGGCTGGGTTTGAACCCGCCACCTCTGGCATATGGGGCCAGCGCTCCACTCCTTTGAGCCACAGGCGCCACCTAAGTTGTTTTTTTAAAGAGTGCAATAAGTCAGTCACAAAATGACAAATACAATTTGATTCCATTTATGTGAGGTCCTTAATGTAGTCAAATTAATCACGGAAGAACAGTGCCTACCAGAGCCTGGGGGAAGCTGGGGGTGGGGAGCTCATGGTTGATGGGTACAGATTAAAATGAAGAAAAGGAATGACAACAAGGGTCGTACAACAATATGAATGTACTTAACACCACTGGATAGTTAAAAATAACTGTAAAATTTACAGTTATAATTTAAGTAAAATTTAAGATGGTAAATTTTATTTTATTTACACAATAAAAACAACACAAATAAGAAATTGGAAAGGAGGCATTCTTCCCTGTCTCAATAATCAGAAAAAGGAATATATAAATATTATTTGAGTATTTCACGTAGCCATTTGCAAACTACTTCAAGATGTAGCAAATGATATTCTACTAGTCCAACTCTACTGACTAGTAAACTTCAGAGAAAGGAAAGCTGCCCTTGCCCAGTCCTACACCTTTGGTGACCTGCAAACGTGTGAGCCTAATCAGTAGCACAACCACTCTGGGACAGAAGCCTCCAAATACCTGGTCTGTTGAAAGCCCTCCACAGGGTCACCCTGGCAAACAGAAAAAGCTTACTCAGATGTTCTTTCTTGATGACCTATTTAAGAGCTGAAGGCCATGGGCTTGAAGGAAATGATGGTTTTGCCCAAATGAGCACAACTTCCTCTCTGCCTTCAGCTGGGGCTTGCCCCCAGGGCAGATCCCTACCCCCACAACCTTGGCTCACTCTGCACTTACAGAAAAGGGGCAGAGGGAAGGAGACAGCTAACACCCGAGCCGCACCTACTGTGTATCTGGCATTGCACACGTCAGGAAATATCCTCATTCCAGTCTTGTGAGAACGACGTGCAGTGGACAGCATACCCATTTTACAGATGAGGAAACCAAAGCTTGCAATCCAGGTTATTGCTATGAGGTCTTGTGATTGTTTTGGAGTGTGACTAAGATTCTCAATGAGCTCTGCATTTCCCCAAAGCTCCTATTCTTTCTCCTACACCAAGACTCCTACTTTAAACTCTGTCCTAATTTATCTATGATAGGCCATCTTTTTTAACACAGAGAAAGGAGACCTCGAATTTAAATTCTTATAGAGGGGGTGGGTATGCAGTGACTCGGGCCTATAAGCCTAGCACTGGGAGGCCAGGGCAACTGGATTGCTTGAGCTCAAGAGTTCAAGACAAGCCTGAGCAAGAACAAAACCTCGTCTCTACTAAAAAAAATAAAAAACTATCTAAGCAATTTGGCAGGTACCTGTAGTTTCAGCTACTTGGGAGGCTGAGGTAGGAGGATCACTTGAGCCTAAGACTTTGAGGTTGCTGTGAGCTACGATGATACAACAGCACTCTAATCTGGGCAACAGAGTGAGACTGTCTTAAAAATATATAAATTCTTTTAGAGGAAAGTTTAAGCTTCTAATTTAAATGTCTAGGTCAGCCATGGCCTATAATCCTAGCACTTTGGGACATTGAGGTGGGAGGACTGGGTGGATGGAGTTTGAGACCAACCTGAGCAAAACAGTCTCCATTTCTACAAAAAAATTAAAAATTGATCTGGGCATAACGGTGTGCACCTACAGTCCCAGCTACTCAAGAGGTTGAAGATAGAAGGATCACTTGAGCCTCGGAGTTTGAGGTTGCAGCAAGCGACTGTGATGCCACACACTTTAGCCCAGGCAACAGAGCAAGACCCTGTCTCAAAAATAAATAAATGTTGAAAGATAAAAAGATAAAGAAGGAAACCCACCACCACTTGACATCAGTCATAAATCATAAGATTACTTAAAGTCCAGTATACTAAGTCATCAGAAGAATTTAAGAACTGGCACAGTGGCTCTGAGAGGCCAAAGTGAAAGGATCCCTTGAACTCAGGAGTTCAAGACCTACCTGAGCAAGAGTAAGACTCTGTCTCTTCTAAAAATAGAAAAATCAGTCGAGTGTCGTGGTTTACACCTGTAGTCCCAGCTACTGAAGAGGCTAAGGCAAGAGGATCTCCTGAGTCCGGGAGCTTGAGGTTGCTGTAAGCTAGGCTGACACCATAGCACTTTACCCAGGACAACAAAGTGAATTAGACAGAATCTCAAAAATATTTTAATAAAATAGAAAGAAAAAGAAGAATTATTTTAAAGTGGATTAACAAAATATAGCCAAGATCTGATAAAATTATATGAACTATAATTTTGGACCTTTAAGATAAATCTTTTATGGTTTTTTAAACCAAAAATCTCTGGTGGGGGAGCATAGATGCGGGGGAAAGATGCAAGGTCTTTATACACAACCCTCCACCCCCACCCCACCCCCGTATCTTTCGGATAGTCTTGGGACCTGGCCAGAATAGTCTGTATATTTGTTACTTAGATGTTGAGAGAGGATTATTTGTATTTCTCTGTTCTGACAGTCACATGGTAAATGGTAGTCTTGGTGAGGAAGGGTGTTTGGCTTTCGTAAATATCAATGTTGTAAATACCTGAAAAGGAGAAGTTGCTGAAGGCTGAAGGCACAGGCTCAGATGACCACGCCAGCCTCAGGCAGGCAGAGTGCCCCACTTCCCTACCTGGGTCAGAGGGTCAGTCAGGGAGTTGGCCCCCAGCTCTTGTAAACAGCCGCTTCTGTCAGCCTTCCCCAGAGATGCAACATTACAGACCTTCAAAAAAGGCCACCTGACAATTCCGGGGGCTAGCTTAGCGCCTCCCTTTCCAAAATATCAGTGAACTTTTTGTTCATACTTCCTGATGTTTTTTGAGCAAAGTTACAAACAACTCCAGAACATTCTCTGGAGACTGATTATTACCTGATACCCAGGTTCAATCCCTAAGCCTAAAAAGTAGGATTTGTTTTGGAAACTCACAACACCGTTAAAAGGTTCAAACAAAAACTTCAAATGTTCCTGCTGCTTATTTCACAAGCAAACCTAAAACCGAACCCCAGGTAGCCAAGAACAGCCCTGGGTCTACTTAAAGACGTAAAAAGCCGACTGCCGATTTCAGGCAGGTAAACAGCCATGCAAATGTTCCAAATTTTTAAAAAATCTGTGCTGGATTATTAAAGCTAGAAAAGAAAACAGAAACTGTTTCTTTTACTACCAACATTATCCTTAGATTTAAAAACAGTTTAAGGGATATTTGACCCAAGCCTAATTTGGTAAGATTCAGGAAAGCCACACTCAGTGCCTGGCCCTAACAAATTTCAAACCAAGATACAACTGTAGGCTTTAACCTTTAAGATCACTTCCGTTTCTAAGTGTTTCTATGTGTTTTTCAAGTTCACTTAATTCCTGCTCCTCATAGAAGTAGTTCATAAATAATAGAGTCCCAGCAAAGCCACACAGCCTGTGATGGTGGTGCGGGTGTGTCCCGGCCTCACCTTTCACACAGGCCCAGAAAGCTTCTATTATCTCAGAAATCAGGGTTGGGTCCATTTTGCTAGTCCAAAGGGCAGAGTACAGTAAGAAAGCCATAATCTCAGTGTATCAAGTTTATTTTAAGCCTAAATTCTGAAAAAAAAAAAAAATATTGCAACCTATCCAAAAAAAAAATCAAGTGATCCTTTCTGTAAGTAAAAAATTATTTTTGCTTATAATCAAAACTAGGTCCTGTAAGAATTAAAAGCATCCATGAATATGTTGAAAGTGACAGACAACTTCCATAAACTGTATCCATCTATATAGACTTTTTTTTGGACAGAGTCTCAAGCTGTCACCCTGGGTAGAGTGCCGTGGATCGCAGCTCACAGCAACCTCAAACTCTTGGGCTTTAGGCGATTCTCTTGCCTCAGCCTCCCAAGTAGCTGGGACCACAGGCACCTACCACAACACCCAGCCATTTTTTTTGTTGTAGTTGTCATTCTTGTTTGGAGGGCCCGGGCTGGATTTGAACCCGCCAGCTCTGGTGTATGTGGCTGGCATCCTAGCTGCTTGAGATACAGGTGCCGAGCCTTTTTTTTTTTTTTTTTTTTTAAAGAAAGAAGGTCTCATTATTTCACCAGCCTGGAATACAGTGGCCTAATCAAAGCTACCTATAGCTTTGAACTCTTGGGCTCCAGCAATCTCCTGGCCTCAGCCTCCCGAGTAACTGGGACTATAGATGTGCACCATTACACCTAGCTAATTTTTCTTTTTTTTTTTTTTTTTTTGTTACAGAGTCTCACAATGTCACCCTGGTAGAGTGCCATGGCTTCACAGCTCACAGCAACCTCAAACTCTTGGGCTTAAGTGTTTCTCTTCCCTCAGCCTCCCAAGTAGCTGAGACTACGGGTGCCCACCACCACACCCAGCTATTGTTTGGGTTGTAATTGTCATTGTTGTTTGGCAGGCCCGGGCTGGGTTCGAACCTGCCAGATCCAGTGTGATGAGCTACAGGCACTGAGCCCTAAATTTATTTTATTTTATTTTATTTTTATTAAATCATAAACACACAGATCATGCATTTATGGGGTACAATGTGCTGATTTCATAGAGAATTAGGAACGCTTACATCACACTGGTTAATATATACCTCATCTCGTTTACTTAATGTGTTAAGACATTTATACTCTATACTAATAGATCCGACATATACCCTTGTATTATGCACCATAGGTGTAACCTTTTTTTTTTTTTTTTTTTTTTTTTATAAAAGGGGGCTCACTTTGTTGCCCAGGCTGGCCTCAAACTCCCAGCCTGAAGGGATCCTCCTGCCTCAGTCTCCCAAAGTGCTCGAATTACATGTGTGAGCCACCACACCTTGCCTAAACTATATTTTTAAGTAATACCAGGCATGGGGTAAAAATTCAAATCATACAAAATAGCACAGAATGAAATGTTCAGTCTTCCTACCACTCCCTATCCAAGAGTCCTCAATCCTCCTCCCAGAGACAACTACTGTTATCTGCTGTATACACCCTCCTCTGCAATGGTCTGAGCACAGGCGAGCAAAAATGCATATGGTCCAAACAGAGAACCCTATTGTTTTTGTTTTTATGAACTCTTTGGGGTGTGTGTGTGTGTCAAATACAAGATAAGGTAACAGCCAAAAGTATATAAGAAGTTATTTAAGGCCAGGCGCACTGGCTCTCTGGGAGGGCTGGGTGGGTGGATCACTTGAGCTCATGAGTTCAAGACCAGCCTGAGCAAGAGTGAGACCCCTGTCTCTATTAAAAATTAAAAACAGAGGCAGGAGGATCACTAGAGCCCAAGAGTTTGAGGTTGCTGTGAGCTATGAGTGAGACTCTGTCTCAAAAAAAAAAGATGTTATTTAAGTATTTTACACTTTCAAAAAGATGTCTTATGAAGAGAAATAAAGCAATGTAGTTAAAAAACGAACCAGGTACAAGTGAGAATGACTCCCGAGTCTGCACCCACGTGAGACGGTACAGGGAAGGACGCGGCTCCGCTGGCGCAGGAGCCCCACCAGGGAGGCAGTGCCTGGATCCACACCGTGAAATCCCGTGCCCCGCTCTCAGGGCTGCCTTGCCTCAGAATGGACAGTTGGTTTCCCAAACACAAAGCAAGCTGTCCTCAGGGGAAGGGGCAGGGCGAGTTGGGGGACTTCTGCTGGAATGTGGCAGAGTCAATTCAGGTCCAACTACTGGGAAATGAAAGGCCTCCGGTGTATCCCCCAGGCATTTGGGATGACACTGGTATGTCTCAAAAATCATCCTTCCATAGCCGACACAAACATGTTTTTCCTTTAAAACATTCCAGAGGGCAGACATGTACAGAGAACTGATGGCATCAAAGATTTAGTGCCAACATTTTTACATATCAGACCCTGGAAAGACAGAGAAGAGAAGGCCGAGAGACACTTCCCCTCCAGGGGGACAGAGAGCAGGCTCACTGAACACCACGAGGGGGTGTTACTACTGCCCACTCTTCAACAATTTCATCACAAGGGCTCACACACAAATAAGGTTCTCAGCTAATTCAAGCTCCAAGGAGCTGTAAGAACCAGCTACCTAGGAACTGCTCAGCAAAGGAATAAATCTCGCATCCTCATATCAAACACAGGAATAAATCCCACATCCCCGTATCAAACACAGGAATAAATCCTGCATCCCCGTATCAAACACAGGCAAGGAGGATGACCAGCTCTTCAGGTCACTCCTACACTTCAGACATGTCGGTGTTAATTGCAAGGGACAGTGAGTTGTCTCTGCACATGGTGTGGACTCCAGGGTCAGTGTGGACTGTCTACTTCCCTCGGCATGCAAAATCTCAGCCCTGACTATAGCATGAGCTGTGTCCACATTAACCAAGCATCATGACACATGAGATTATGGCCTTGGGTGAGGAAAGAAGCAGGAAGAATAGAACTACCCCTGACCTAGAAGATGCACTCAGTCTTTCTTTCTTTCCTTTTTTTTTTTTTTTTTTGACACAGAGTCTCATTTTGTCACCCTCAGTAGAGTGCCATGGCAGCATAGCTCACAGCAACCTCAAACTCTTGGGCTCAAGCAATTCTCTTGCCTTAGCCTCCCAAGTGGCTGGGACTACAGGTGGTGCCACAATGCCTGGCTATTATTAGTAGAGACAGGGTATCGTTCTGGCTGTTGGGTCTCAAACTCCGGAGCTCAAGCAATCCACCTGCCTCGGCCTCCCACAGTACTAGGATTATAGATGTGAGCCACCACACCTAGCCACTCAGTCTTTCTTAGATGAAGAATTTTTTTTTTTTTTTTGTAGAGACAGAGTCTCACTTTATGGCCCTTGGTAGAGTGCCGTGGCATCACAACTCACAGCAACCTCCAGCTCCTGGGCTTAAGCAATTCTCTTGCCTCAGCCTCCCGAGTAGCTGGGACTACAGGCGCCCGCCACAACGCCCAGCTATTTTTTTATTTGCAGTTTGGACGGGGCTGGGTTTGAACCCGCCACCCTCGGCATATGGGGCCGGCGCCTTACTCACTGAGCCACAGGCGCCGCCCCTAGATGAAGAAATTTTAAAAGCAGTTTATGAACTGTGTTCCCCAGGAAATAAATCTAAGGCTTGAAGTTATGTGGTCAGTAGTTGAGAACATCTAAAAAGGTTCTGAAAAAGGAGTGATTCCTTATGGATGAAATAACTTGTCCTTTTCTCCCTGCAGCCAAGAAGCCATGCCTAGCAAACAGAGACAGGGTATTCACGCCTATAAAACATTTGTGGTGTACACCTTACAGAAGCTATGCAGTGTAACAGGTTTTGTCACTGAACGAGGTAGCTGGTCACTGTCACCTCCCTCTGAATCCAGAATCACCCATCAGCCGATCTCGCCTCCCTAGACACCCCCCCCCTGCCTGTAGTCAGCTACTTGGAAGAACTCCTTGTAAGTCACAAGCACAGCTAACAGGTTGTGGCTCATTTTTTCACCCTAATCCCTAAAACCCTCAAGCTAGCAGCACTGAAAGGCTATTGGTAGCCAGCAAACTCAACCCTAACAATTAGTGCATAACCTGCTAGAGGAGAGAGTACAGAAAAGACAGGTTAAAACGCTTCTGGCCCTTTCTGTATTACAATTTGCTCTACAGAAATTCTCCTGGAAAGTAATCAAAACATGTTTTGGAAAAAAAATTTAAATAAGTGTTTTTTAAAAATTGACTCAATCCATTGCTAATCTAATACCTCTTTATAAACTGTCTTGAACTCTTACTCTTCTTTTCCTGTGCATTTTAACAATTAGTAGGTAAGAGAACTTAGGCAAGAAGTTTAACCTCTCCGTGCTCAGGTTTCCTCCTCTAAAATAGGGTTAAGAGCACCTACTTCATAAGGATATTGTGAAGATTAAACAGCTTAATGCAGGTAAAGGGCTTGGAACTGTGCCTGGCTGGAAGCCTTAACTATAATTACTATGTGGTTGTAACCAGCGTGCACATGCAAGTTTTATTTGTAGCGTAATTTATATATTATTGCCTTACAATCTTCATACTCATCATTTTTAGTGGCTATCTGATATTCTGACAAGTGGTACATACCACAGTTTACCCATCCAGGTGATTCTCAAAAGGTAATCTAAGTCATAACAGTTCTTACTGACTGTATTACCAAGTACCCAAACTTATCCGTCAAATAACAAGGATCTGCACTTAGAGTAAGGGAAGACTTCCACAATTGGTTTATATTAGACCGTTTCCAAAATTTAAAAATATGTACTTTTTTTTTGGTTTGTGCTGTTTGTTTTTGTTCTTTTTTTGAGACAGAGCCTCAAGCTGTTGCCCTGGGTAGAGTGCCGTGCTATCACAGCTCACAGCAACCTCAAACTCCTGGGCTTCAGCAATTCCCTTGTCTCAGCCTCCCAAGTAGCTGGGACTACAGGCGGCCACTACAACGCCTGCTATTTTTTTGTTGTTGTTGCAGTTGTCATTATTGTTTTAGCTGGCCCAGGCCAGGTTCGAACCCAGCAGCCTCAGTGTAAGTGGCTGGCGCTGTAAACACCGTGCTATGGGCGCTGAGCCCCACTGACACATTTTATTTGGTCTGTCACAGAACAGTGTCTTATAGCATTGTCCTGTGGGGTCTTCTCACAGAGACTTTAAGGAAAAAGAAAATACAATAAATAGTTTGGTTCAACATCACCGGGGCCAGAACAAAGGAAAACAAACGCCAGCATGACGGACACCAAAGAACATTCAGTCCCCTCCTCACCCCATAAAGAGACTCACACACTGTTCCCCCCAGAGATCCTGGCAAAGGGGCAGAGTATCTGAACTGTATTTCATAAGCAAGGTAAATCCCACACACCAGAAGCATTTTTTAAATCCTGTTTTAATAACAAATGATTAGCAGAAACAAAAAGCTCCACTTAGGTGAAAGATATGTCACATTTCGCTGAGTGGGAAAGAGCCCCCAGTGTTGGCAGCAGGGGAGGGGACAGCCCTGAAGGCACATCCCAGCCCAGCTTGCTGCCCTTCCCACAGGACACCCATTCGTCAGGACAACACGAGGCCTTCTGGAAGCCTTCATTGTTCTACCCAGAGATTAGCCATGTTCCTTTTAGTGAAAGAATATTTTAAAAGCGAAGCATGTGGCAGTCACACTTCTAAGATATTCTACTGGGAGTCCTTAGAAATGCCCTCCCACTACTCAGTTCAGGAGAAAAGACACTTAATCACCACTGCCTCTTTCCTCTCCAAAGCACATTCCTAAGTGTGTCCCTCAGGAACAGCCAGGAGACTCAAGCCCTGGATTTTTGTCTAGAAGATTATCAGCAGACTTCTCCCTGCAGGAAAAGAATTTCTCATCTCATTAGCTGCTAAGGATCCTTTGCCAAAGGCTTCATTAGCTACCA
This sequence comes from Loris lydekkerianus, assembly GCA_963574355.1. NCBI lineage: Eukaryota > Metazoa > Chordata > Mammalia > Primates > Lorisidae > Loris > Loris lydekkerianus. The sequence continues at coordinate 25,045 of CAUYPK010139025.1, forward strand.
AGTGGCTGCAGGTAAAAACTCCTTCTTCAATGTTAAGGGCACTGGCTCCGATGCCACATTCCAAATTGGGAAACTGTAAGAAGCAGAGTTTTGACCTCATACTTTTAGACATCTCTGGTCTCTAATCCAGTGGGCTAAATATAAAATAAAATAGTTCTCCCTGCTCATTCAGGCAAGCATCACCTTGCCCTGTGTCTGCGGGAACCACAGCCATTCACTCCCTGGCAGAGAGGCCGGGTCACTCTGCAAAGAACTGGATAGCCAGCCGTGGGCCCTGTCCCAGGGAAAGCAGACAAGGAGGCCTGGTCTCCTCCTAAGTCAGGTAGGGCTTCAGATCTGACTCAGGATACCTTAAGGGGAGCAGAACCCCTCTGCTCAATGTAAAGGTCTGGATGTTAATTTTGTAGGAATTCAAAGATCTACACAGACTCAGAACCAAAGGCTCCCTGAGGAACTGCTGGACATGAAGATAAGGTCTAAAAAGACCTGTTATCACTCTCTCTCTTCAGGGTCAGAGCTTCTTGGGGCTAAGCCAGAGCTACCTGCCTCTCCAAAAATGTAGGGTAAGAAGCACAATTTTCCAGGACGTATGGCTGTAATTTTCCATTACAACATTGTAATACCTATCTAAGATTATCGTCAAAGGGGAGGAAGAGTGATGTCGGTAAATATAAGTTGAAGGTGACAGCATTTTAATAAGCACATGTGCTGCTGGTAATGTAATTATAACATTTTTTAGTTAATAACTACAATTAAAATGACATATTAGATACTATTTATGTGCGTATAAAAACCTTCCTCTGACAGAGTTACAGAAATACAATAGAAGCCTTTGTAACCAAAAGGCAGTTTAAGCAAAATGAAAAAGGCAGAAGACTCTTTTCTGTACTTACTTTCCCTCATGTGAGAAACATTTCAGTGGCTCACTCACTTGAGAGTTTTATTTTTCACTTAGGGGTTCAGCTTTCCTGATGTTATGTTCTATGCTTTCCTTTGCTACTCCAGTAGCCCTGGAAGCAGTGACCTCATCAGCTGGGTGACAGCACACCAATAAGACTGTATCTGCCACAAAGTCACCAAACAAAGACGTGGTCTGTGTGAAAACAGTAAACACTCAGAAGACACACACATCCACACCCTGGTTTCAATGGTGTTTCCTGGTAATTCACCCAACAGAAGACTCCACTCCAGGTGTCAGCGCCCAAAGCTGTCTTTGTCATGGTGACCTCACCCCAGTATCACCATGACTGTTGGGGAAAGAAAGCAGCTGCCACTTCCTGGTTCACTTTCAGTACTAAGCTCCCCTTGTTTTATTTGTTCTTTCTTATCACTGCCTCTCCCTCACCCCCTGCCACATCCAATCCACCTCACGTTAGGTCAACTGAACTTCCAAGAGATTTCTGAAATCCAGCCACCGCTGCCGTCTCTACAGCCACCACCCTAGGCCAAGCCACTACCATCCATCACCTAGATCACTGCCACAGCTTCTATCTGTCTGTGCAACTCCAGGCCAGGCTGAAATCTATTCTCTGCCCAAGAACCAAAGCGATCACTGACAAAGTGGCTCACGCCAACCCTCTGCCTTTTTTTTTAAAGTTTGTTCAAATTTAAATGAGGGTACAATATTTAGGTTCCATTTGTAGAAGAGCCCCTCACCCAGGGGCGTGTTATACACCCTCGCAATATGCACTTTAGGTGAGATCCCACCTCAGGCCCTCCCTCCTCTGCCAATCGTCCTTCCCCCAACTGGATTATAATAAGTGTTTTACTGTTCTTAGGAACATGTAATTGTTTATATATTGACTTCATATTAGTATGGAGTACACTGTATATTTATTTTTCCATTCTTGCCATACTTTACTAAGAAGAATATATTTCAATTCCATCCAGATAAATGTAAAAGATGTAAAGTCTCCATCTTTTTTAATGACCGAATAGAATTCCATGGTATACATATACCACAGTTTGTTGATCCATTCATGGGTTGATGGGCACTTAGGTTGCTTCCACGACTTGGCAATTATGAATTGAGCCATAATAAACATTCAAGTGCAAATGTCTTTGTGGTAAAATGATTTTTGTTCTTCTGGGTAGATACCTAGTAACGGGATTGCAGCGTCAAATGGAAGGTCTACATTTAGATCTTTGAGGATTCTCCATACAGCTCTCCAAAAGGGCTGTATTAGTTTGCAGTCCTACCAGCAGGGCAGAAGTGTTCCCTTCTCTCCACATCTACACCAACATCTGGTGTTTTGGGACTTTGTGATGCTGGCTGATCTTGCTGGGGTTAGGTAGCTCTGTAGCTTCCCATCCCTCTTAAGTAAAGCCCACCCCAGGTGTTCCTGCCTCAGGGCCTTTGCACAGGCTGTTCCTCCTCCATCAGGCCCCCTTCCTCCACTCTTGACTAGAACAATTCAATTTCTTCTTCAGTTCTCTGCCTCAGAGAAGCTATTTACAATCTCCTTATTTAAATCATGTCCCTCCCACTCTTTTCTTTTATGATACCCTGTTCACATACTTATCACAATACATGATTGTTTATTTATGTGTTCATATGTTTAACATATACTCCTCCATAAGGCTCTGAGCTTCCCCAAAGCAGGGATCATGCCTGTTTTATTCACCATTATTTATACTGTATTATAGCACCTGGCACATCTTAGGGATTTTTAAATATTTGTTAAAAGAATGGATGAACTTTAGAAATGAGAAGGAAAACAGGCAGAAATTTTCCCACTGCTAACTCAATGTCTCACAAATGAAATCCTAAATAATACTATCAAACAAACATGAGGGAACATCTTTCACTTCACCTGAACGACTCTGGATTGCTCTCCTTGTTTTTAGTCATTTCATTCCGTTGCTACAAACAGATTAGGGGTGTTTACTCCAGAACCTGGAGTGAACTCAGTGTTCAGGGCTGAGCTTCAGTTCCTACCCTGCAGTGGGAGGTAGCAGGGTTTCCGGTAAGGCCCAATACTATTGCTAAGGGAAATTCTAAGAAAGGAAAAACTTAACCAATAACAACATTGCTCAAATTTTCCAACCTGTTACAAAAAACCTAAATGTGCTTAGGAAGCCTAAGGGAATAAAAGCAAACACCAACTGCTTATAGTTTGTGACGTATAGCTCAAGATAGTCATCTGTGTCTCTGCATCCAATTATCTGGGCCTTATTTCTTTTTAATAACCTAAATTTACATTGGCAGCCTATCTCACCATCTTACTATATTTTCAGTTCTTCAAAATATCTAACCCTTTCATATGTAACTGAATTCCCTCTGGAGTCTTTAATAGATGTAAGAACATGACTCTCCTCACTGACAGGACCTCTTCTATGGGGAAGACTGTTACAATATTAAGTTTCACAGTATGTAGTTACACAACAGCCTTCCAGTCACCAGGCTGAATAAAGATGTGCTTTAATCTGCACTATATTACTTCCTCCACATTTCAGTGCTCTTAGTAAATCCTAAACTATGTGAGACTAGAGAGCTGAGCAAAGAATTCTATCTGTTGGTCACCTGGTTCTACCTCTCAGATTCAAGTCTAGTATCCTAGTAACCAGTCTAACTAGTAGACTTCCATTTAACTAAAAATTACTGAGAGCCCAGGTCTGCAACAGATGTAGAAGTGCAAAATCAATTCATCTCCATTTTTCCTAGCCAAAGGACCAAACATTTTGCCCTATTAAATGAATTCTATCTTTACATCAGCATCTGGGGTTTTAAAAGTGTGTGTCATCACAGTAAATTTGAGGTCAGCAAATTCTGAGTCAAGATAAAAAGCACATTCTCTTGATTCCAAATAAATGTGACAGATCAGGCTTATCAAGAAAACAAATGGAAATATTAATGACAGTTAGCTTCTGGACCCATGACAAAAGTCACACTCTGTTGCAGGAACTCTTGTTAGGCATAGATAGACACACACAGAGACCAAGTTTTGGATTTTGTTTCTAGTTTTTAGTGTCTAAGATAGGAGTCAAACAATGAATAACTAATTTAAATAACTTCCCTACCCCAAACAGTTTCTTTCTGTTAAATGTCAGTGCATATCTTAATTGTCCAAATCTCAGCTATCTCAGGCTCCCAAGTGATATACCCAGGCTTCAGATAGGCTTACTTTAACTGCGTTCCCCACCACTCTGGAAAGTCCCAAAAAGTGGTAGATGGAAAGTTTGCAAATCTACCTAGAAGAGCAAAGAAGTCTTCTTCTGCAGTGTCAAAAACCATCAACTAAGCACTATTTCCCTGCAAGCTGATACTGTGATTAAGTGGTAATCAGCTCAGATAAAGAGACAGGAGAAACTGTTCAGGATTATGTCGGAGAAGATGAGACAAATGAAGACGCAGAGACCAGATGCTTCCTGGAAAAGACAGCTTAAGGAGGTTTTCATCTCTCACAAAGCAAGCACAGAATCTTCTGAATAGTCCACGCACCCAGAAACATCTTCCAAACATCAATAACATCTATCAACACACTCCCATTTACAAACAGGGTATCTTGGGGGTTCAGAAACAGAGCAGCCCAATGGTGAGTCAGGACCACAGCAGGCACCAGACCCACGGTTCTGGAATCTCCACCTCTGGCAGGGAGATATAATTTGTCTTATAAAGGGAGAAAATATCCACACAACAAAACAGATACAGACGTACTGAGAGGGAGCAAGCCAAAGAACAGCCCAGAGTGTCCATGTGAAGCTGGACAGGAAGCTGACCCAAGGCTGTTTAATCAGATGGAAAATTAGCATCGCTTCAGCGCCTCCTTAGAGAATGTGCTGCTCACCTTATGTCTTGTAAGCTAATGCTGAGATACCTCATCCATCCTCACATCAAGGCTTTATTTTTTATCTGATTTGAGTTCAGAAAAGCCTATTCATCTTTTAGTGAGATAAGGGCATCAGATATTCCATTTGCAAGCATGCATGCTGAAACAAACCCGCCCTACAGTAAAGGAGTCTAGTAACTACAAACCTTCTGGCTTTTCCTATCTGCTTCACAAGGGAAAGTCAAAATACTATGCATATCTAAAATACCCAACCTGTTGGGCTGGGCACTGTGGCTCATGCCTGTAATCCCAGCACTCTAGGAGGCTGAGGCAGAGGATCCCTTGAATTCAGTAGCTGGAGACCAGCCTGAGCAAAAGCAAGACCCCATTTCTGCTAAAAATAGAGTAGTCAGATCTGGTCAGTACTCTTGCTTGAACCCAAGAGTTTGAGGTTGCTGGGAGCTAGGCTAACGCCCTGGCACTCTAGCTCCATCAACAGAGTGTGACCCTGTCTCAAAAAGAAAAAAAAAAAAAAAGACCAGGCACGGGTGACTCACACCTGTAATCCTAGCACTCAGGGAGGTTGAGGTGGGTGGATTACCTAAGCTCAGGAGTTCAATACCAGCCTGAGCAAGAGCGAGACCCTATCTCTAAAAAATAGCTGGGCATTGTGGCAGGCACCTGTAGTCCCAGCTACTCCGGAAGCTGACCCAAGAGGATCATTTAAGCCCAGGAGTTTGAGGCTGCTGTGAGCTATGATGCCATAGCACTCTACCAAGGGTGACAAAGTAAGACTCTGTCTCAAAAAACAAAAGGCCAGGTGCAGTGGCTCAAGTCTATAATCCTAGCACTCTGGGAGGCCGGGGCAGGTGCATCGCCTGAGTTGAAGACCAGCCTAAGCCAGAGCAAGACCTCGTCTCTAAAAGAAAAACAGCTGGGCCGTATAGCTAGGAAAGCTACATGGGAGGCTGAGGCACAAGAATTGCTTAAGCGTGAGCCCAAGAGTTTAAGGTTGCTGTGAGCTGTGACGCCACAGCACTTACCAAGGGCGACAAAGTTGAGACTCTGTCTCAAAAACAAAAAACTTTTTAAACATAAATACATAAAATACAAAATGAGCCTGGCATGGTGGCTTACACCTATAATCCCAGTGCTTTGGGAGACTAACGCATGAGATTCACTTGTGGCTAGGAATTCAAGACCAGCCTGGACAACATGTAAAACCCTATATCTACAGAACTAAAGATTAGCCAGGCATGGTGGTGGACCCTGGTAGCCCCAGCAAGCTTGAGCCCATGAGTTCGAGGTACAGTGAGCTGTGACAGTGCCTCTGCACTCCCTGGATGACAAAGCCAGACACTCCAAATAAAATAGACAAAGTGAATCAGTGTGATTTCCTAAACTGTAGGGTTTAAGTAGGAAGTTGACTGGCCTGCCTATGTAAAATCTAGTAAAGTAATCCAATAAGCTAATCAAGGCTGGCTTCGGTATATTTGATAAGGGTAATCAGACGTTCCATTGGGTCAAGCACTGACCTTTCTAAAAGCCTGTGAAAGAGAACAAATAAATGGGTAATACCTTGGAGTGAACTAGTTTTTGCCCAGCTTCTTCTGCGGAAGTGAGGCACCCTGACAGAGTGCTGGACCGCCTGCATAGCTGCAGGTGAGCGACCGTTCACCAGGATCAGGACGCACAGAAGAGCTGGACAAACTCCAAAGAAGAACAATGTCCAGTCCTACAAGGCCAAGGCCAGACCCTGACTCCCTCCCTCACTGGGAAATCCTTACTAATATGGGTCCCAGGACAAACACCACACTGTCCTAGCATTGTTTCTGGAGGGACAAATTCTCACCAACCCCCTAGGCAGGTAAGAGCTAGAGGTAGGAGTTAGCAATTTCAGAGCAGCCGGCATACCGCTGTCCCCTCCCCCAGCAGCCTTCGCCCCGCACTGTAATGGCCTCGCTACCTGGGCTAGCCTTTCAGGGCCGGGGGTGTCAGTGCGTTTCAGGCTTCCAGTTAACCTTCCCTGCGTCCTGGCCCACTCATTCTCAGTTCAAAGTGTGTTGTTCAGTCAAATACTCAGGAGGCCTTCCAACTAAGTTATGGCACGTACCATACACACTCTACCTACCCGAGTAAGAGGAATTCGCCTGTCCACGTACAGTTTCATCTCATCAAAAATATATTCCGTACTTTCTGCCTGAATATTCAAACACGCCCCCAGATGCCGCCCCTGCTTCCAGAGAGCCCTCCCGGGGCGGGACAGGCGAATGAGAAGCTGAAGCAAGGAGGGATTACTATCAAGCAGAGGGGCGCCCTCTCTTCAAAGGCCTTCCTCCCTACGCGCCCTGACCGCCGCGCGGCGCCAGGCCACTGTGTCCGAGGGCTCCGCGCCTCGCCCTCGGCCCCCCGCGCGCACTCACTGCGTCTTCCTGCGGCCCTGGTCCCGGTGCAGCTCTCGCAGGTCCACCTCGGCGCGGCCCAGGAACTTGTCCAGGCCGAGCAGCGCGCGGTGCAGCACAGTGAGCTGCAGGGTTGCGGCGTCGGCCGGTACGGCCCCGGAGGACAGCAGCGGCGGCAGCTCGAAGGTGGCCTCCTCCCGCCACACGGGCGCGCCCAGGCTGCGCTCAGACACCGAGGTGGCATACTTCTCCTTGCCCACCTGGATCACCGCATACGCGTCGCTCGTGCCCGCCGGGCCTTTAGCCCGGAGGCCCCGTGCTTGCATCACCGTCACCTGCACATGGGTTGGGGACCACACGGCCCCCGAACCCCTGCCAGCCGAGGCCGCTAGGGACATGGTGGCAACAGCTCGGACACAACCAGAAAGCTGCCGCCACCCGCGGCTTCTACAGCCCGCCCCGCCGCCCCAACCCCTTTAAGGCTTCCGGCCACGCCCACTCCAGGGCCCGCCTCTGCCCGGCCCCGCCCCACCTGTAGCTCCAGACCCGCCTCCGCGGTAAAGGCTGCGCAGGACCCGGGGCGCGGGGGGCGGGGCTGGCGCAGCGAGGGTCACGTGGGCAGAGGCGGGTCTCTGAGAATTCTGCCAGGAGTAGGAATAGGTGATTGATGGTTCCCAGCCGGCAAAGGTTGGAGATCAGTCATACCTAATTGCTAGTGTCGTCTCGCCTTTGAGCAGGTTTGTGGCCTTGCACTGATTACTTAACGTCACATCTTAGTTTCTTCAGCTGAAAAATGAGAAAAGTCCCCTCATGGAATTGCCGTAAGAAGAACAAATAGAAATGCGTTACAAGTGCTTAGCGCGGTGCCTGCACGAGGTGAGTTTTAAGTAAACGGTAACTCTAGAGGTTGGTCCTGAAAATACCCGCATTTCACTGCCCTTTGCTACTTTGGCCGGCTGGGGGAGCTGCTCTGGGAGAAGGTGGGTGCAGAGGAAGTGCGCATCTTATGAAGCCCTGAAAAGGGGAAGGCACGTGGGGGCGGGGGAGGGGTGAGGTCGGTGTGTAAATGACCTATTTTGCCCTGCCTCGCCAAATAAGGTAAGGCTAAATTAGGAAAAGAGAAGAAAGGAGGAACTGAAAATGGGATTACCAAAGCAAACCTCAGGACCAGTTGGGGGGGCAGTTACCCATTTCTGCCTGGCTTAGCCCTTTTCATTTCTCCCCTGGGCTCCCACTCAGTCCCTTCCTTGTTCCAAGTGTCTATAATAAATTGGCTCCTTCCTTCATTTCTCAGGTCTTAGTTCAAAGGCTCAACTGTTCCATTTATTGGGCATCAGATTAGAAAGGTCACTTTGAAGGCTTTTAAGTTTTACTATAAAGGAAAGGCCCAGAACGTACATGTTCAAGGTCCCGCTGTAGAGCTGGGATTCAAATGCCAGCGCCCTGACTCCCAATCTGGTGTTTACTGTATCTCTTGCTCCTTCTAGATGTGCAGAACCCCTATCTTGGATTGCTGGGGCTTTCCCACCTGATCCTGGGCTCTCCTCCCTCCAAGCTGACCTGCTAGAAATCCTACAATGCTGCTTCACCACCACTGTGGTCACTTCATACTTGACAGAGACTTCCAGGCATGCATGTTACCCTATCTCCAGAGGCTCTCCCTCCCTCCAGGCCTTTGTTCCCCTGTTGTCCCCTTGACTATCCCTACCATCTTCCCACTTCAAGCCTTCCCTCACATTTCCCCAAGATTTGACTTTCTGTGGTCTCCTGAAGGGGCAGTGGCCAGGGAGTGACTTAGTCCTCTTGTCTCCTTGCTGGCCTCTGGCAGGAACCTGGGTGTGCAGTAGGTGACTCAAGCAATGCTATCAAATGGAGGAGTTTGCAGGTATTCAGCAAATGTGAATAGTATAATTCCTCTTTTATCATGTAGGAGATTAGAAGACAGACATACCCAACTGAGGTTTGCGATGAGGCTTCCATAAAGATTTATTGAGAACTTGTTTTGTTCCAGGCATGTGCTAGGTGCTACTGAGGGCACAAAGCTGAATGAGACTCCATTCCAAGACATACTTCATGTAAAGGAAGTCTCAATTACTAAAATGCTTTGAGTGTTTTGAGGAGAATGCAATTTGTCTACGAGAGTGGACCTTTTTTGTTTAGACAGAGTCTCACTTTATCTCCGTTGGTACAGTGCTAGGGCGTCTTAGCTCACAGCAACCTCAAACTCTTGGGCTCAAACGATTCTCTTGCCTTAGCCTCCCAAGTAGCTGGGACTACAGGTGCCCACCACACACCTGGCTATTTTTAGAGATGAGGTGTTGCTCTGGCTCAGGCTGGTCTCAAACCTGCGAGCTCAGGCAATCCTCCTGCCTCAGCCTCCCAGAGTGCTGGTATTACAGGTGTGAGCCACAGCACTCGGCCCCTAAGTAGATGGATTTTTACAAAGGCAGTGGCATTCATAAAAACGAATGGCAGCTGGACAAGGAGGAGCTGATGGCTGTTTGTCACCCAGCTCTTCCCGCAGTGGTAACTTGAAGCTATATCAGGTTTGGCAGGCAGAGGGCAGGGGAAAAGCATTTCGGGGGGAGAGAACAGGAGACCAGCCTAAGCAAAGTTAGGGGCCAGAAGGCCATGGCATAGTTAGAGGTCAAAAGCACCCTGTTGTGGCTGGAATGTAGAGTATTTTAGGAGGACAGAGCAGGAGTAGAAATAAGATAGCCAGCTCGGTGCCTGTGGCTCAAGCGGCTAAGGCATCAGCCACATAACCTGAGCTGCTGGGTTCGAATCCAGCCCAGACCCGCCAAACAACAATGATGGCTGCAACCAAAAACAGCCAGGCGTTGTGGCAGGTGCCTGTAGTCCCAACTACTTGGGAGGCAGAGGCAGGAGAATCGCTTGATCCCAGGAGTTGTAGGTTGCTGTGAGCTGTGATGTCACAGCACTCTACCCAGGGTGACAGCTTGAGGCTCTGTCTCAAAAAAAAAAAAAAAAAGAGAGAGAGAGAGAAAGAAGATAGCCAACATGGGCTCAGATCATGCAGATCATGATCCCTGACTAAGGAGTTTATACCGGGGCATTAGACCAAGTGAGCCAGCCTTCAGAGGCTTTTGAAGTCTGTGCTCAAGTTGCACGGCAGGTACAAGCAAAAGGAGCCCAGCAGCCAACAGCAGAGCAGATCCCAGCCAAATCCCTGGGGACTGTCTGCTACCCACCCCTTGCCCATCCTTGTATCCAGTGGAAATTGGTACTGAATCCAATAAGATGTATACTTTCCTCTTGGTTGGCCTACTTGTCCAATGTTCTACTATATCCCTGCCAAAGTCATAAATTTGGGGTCCAAAATGACCCTGGGGGTAAGTTCTTCAGTTCTAGTTTCCCTCTCTCCCCGGTAGAGAGCAAGGAATGAAACCCTGCCAGCCTCCCAGACTGAGTATGAAACAAAGCGTCTCTTCCACTCATGGGAAGGATTAGAGGACAAGGGGGAAGGGATGGCAGGCAGCACCTGTGACTCCTGTGTTTTGAGTTTCCTCCAGACACAAATAGATGCTGATTGAGGCCGAGGGAATAGGTTGGAGGAGGGCAAACTTGCCTCACTGCCCAGGAGAGATTCTGAGCCCTCCCCCTGTGTCTGACACTGGACAGTGGTGGGGTTAACTCAGGAGTGGAGCTCACTCAAGACAGAAATTGGAAATTTGTCAGAGAAGAGAGCAACAGGGGCTTCAGTTCAGGGTGCCCTCTGCGTGCCTAGGAAGCTGTTTTCTTTCCTGCAGTGGAACAGAGCACATTGTCCCCCAAGACTCATGGACTCATCTGGGAATAATCATCTGACTTCTAACTTTACAGACCCACAGTCTAGGCTGGGGGGTATATGGGCACAACAGGGCAACAACGAGGCACCCTGCTGCCCATCTGCCCTGGGAGGACTCTACCTTGGCTACCTCCCACCGGCTCCTGAAGGCCAGGTAGTCCTGGGCAGCTGCACCTGCAGGTTCACTGAGTTCCGGGAGTGTTTGTAAATACCTCCCACAGCCAGGGTGCAGTGAGATGGCTGCTCATTCCACCCACCCTGCCCCGCCTCTGGCTGAGACTGAAAGAGGAAAAGAGTTTCAGTTGGCCCCAAGCACGTGGACAAGCCTGGCAGGTTAGACTGGACAGGTGAGACACTTGTCCTCCTCCAAAAGCAGCAGAGTACAGAGCTCCAGGACTGGCACAGTGGTGGACAGCTGAGCCATGGGGGTGTAGTTGGAGCAGAGGGGAAACACACAGTGTGTTTAGCCCAAGGAGAAGAATTCCCCTCGGTAAGAGAGTCTGTGGGCCATGCTGGGGGAACAGAGAAAAGGGACTGAGGGAGAGGGTCTGGCTGCCCCACTGCCAGTCAGAGCCTTCCACCCACCCCACCACCCACCTCTCCACCCCTAACATCCCCCTCCCCACAGGACAGGACACTAACTCAGAGATCATCTCTGGGATGGGAACCAACTCCAGATAGGCTAAAGTGCTGCCCCAAGTGAGGAACAGAAAGAGGCTGGGAAAGGCTGCCCATCTTTCTCTTGTGCCTGAGACTCTGGGGTGTGGTGACAAACGTCCACTCGCAATGATTCATTCACTCAGCTCTTGGTAAACAGCCATCCAGCTGCCTCAGCCTCCTGCCCACTTGGTTGACCGTGACTACCTCCCAGGCTCAGGCCTGAAGAACAAGGGCTGAAGCAGTGAGGGGTGGGAAGGGACCCGTCAGGGACATCAGACTCTCCCTTCCCCTGTGGCTGAGCAATGTGGAGGTTAAAAACCGTGCCCAACTGGATAGAAAATGATCTCACCAGGCAAATGGTATTTCTTCTACAGACTTGCTGCTAGTGTGCATTGTTTAACAAAGCCATCATCCTAGATAACACAAAGGTAGTATCTTTTTAATTTGTTGAGTCCCCTCAAAGAAGACCCCTGGATCCTACAATTACAAGGCCATAGAAGAGGTGCACCTCTCACTTTCTCACTTGCTACACAAAGCCTTACGCTTCTCTCTCGCAGACTGCTTTTGCTTCCCAGCTTATGTCTTACACTCTGAGTTAGCATGTGATTTATTGTTCCCTGGACTCCCCTCCCCTTTATATTTCTAGCTCCCTGATTCCTTGCAAATAGAGGCCGTTCAGGTTAAGTAGGAGAGACATAAATGATTTTTACAGTGTTCATGCACTCAGTCCCTGGTGCTGCCACCTCTATCTCTATGCTATATATAAACATTTTGCTTGGTTTTGGTTTTTTAGAGTCAGGGTCTCACTGTATTGCCTAGGCCAGAGTGCAGTGGCTGTTCACAAGTGTGGTCATAACTCACTTCATCCTTGAACTCCTGGGCTCCTAAGTAGCTGAGATGATAGGCATCTTTTTAAAATATAAGGGTTTTTTTTTCAGATGATTAAAAAAATGTGTTTGTGGTAGATGCAAGCCCTATTTCACCTTTCCAGAATCGGTTTCGTGGCATGTGGAGGGGGCGGTAGAAGTTTTGAGTGTTTATTCCTCCTTGAGTTATCAGTTGGAAGCTGTTTCTCAGGGTCCCTTCCTGGACTCTCTCCTGGATCAGCCATGAACCTGCACCCTCTGAACCATCAGGGCCCCTGAACACAGTGCCCTTTGCAACAGAGGTGGGTGTGAGCAGTCCCTTCTCCCCTTAACTCCTTTTCCTCTGATACCATGACATGAGGTGGAAGGGCATATTGACTTTTTTTTTTTTTTTTTTTGAGACAGAGTCTCAAGCTATCACCCTGGGTAGAGTGCTGTGGCATCACAACTCACAACAACCTCCAACTCCTGGGCTCAAGTGATTCTCCTGTCTCTGCCTCCCAAGTAGCTGGGACTACAGGTGCCTGCCACAACACCCAGCTATTTTTTGGTTGCAGCCGTCATTGTTGTTTGGCAGGTCTGAGCTGGATTTGAACCCACCAGCTCAGGTGTATATGGCTGGCAGCTTAGCCACTTGAGCCACAGGCACCAAGCCAACATATTGACTTTTTAAATTTGTTTTTGTAGAGACCAGGATCTCACTATTGCGTATGCTGGTCTCCAACTCTTGGGCTCCCTCCTCGGCCTCCCAAAGTGCTAGGATTACAGCATGAGCCACCACACCCAGACAACTTTTGACCCTACAGAATTACAGGGTAGGCACAGAAGCTTAAAGCTGACCCACCCCCCCACCCCACCCCCAAAAAAAGGCTGAGCCCAGTATGAGGCTTTACAAAGACCAAAGGGAAGCTCCAGGGTGAAGCACTTTACCCTGGGATTCCTTCAAGTGCCCTCTTCCTTCTGCTCCCGTAGTTGCTCCTATGAATCTCTCCCACTTTTGGGAAATCACAGCCCTTATCCATCCAAAGATGTATATAGCACTTTTCCTAGGTCTGAGTCATTCACCATGGAGTACCATTTTCTCCACCATCCCCAACCACCCACACTGCAATGGTGGGGCTGCCTGCAGCAAGGAAGGTCCGTGACACTAACACCTGATAGAACAGCTGGGGAAATAAATTAAAAAGCAAAACAATGCCTTGGTCTGAGTGGGTTCTGCAGTTCATGTTTTAAGACTTCTTGGGCTAAAAATATTTACCTGTCTCCAAAGCAAACATTTCTAATAGATATACTACCTAAAGCCATAATGAAAAAGAAAATATTATATTCATTCATAATGTTTAATAGCTATATATTGAAACCTAATCTATATGGAAAATAGAAGAAAATGTTTATATAACAAAAGCAGATTTTTAAAACAAATTATTAAATGTAGCATAGTTGTATTAAGGAAAGATGATGAAAAGAAAATGTATTATAAGTATCCTATACAGAAAAGTGTACAAAAATGTTCATTTTGAAGACTTTTTACCACCCAGATCAAGAAATAGAATAGTATTAGCAGCCTGAAAAAGTTGCCCGTGAGTCCTTCCTAGTTGTCTCCAAAGATTATCACCATCCCAACTTCTGTCTCCAGAGGTGAGTTTAGCTACTTTGATTTTTTCATTTTAGCAGTTTTTAATGGAAGTTGTATATAAGATTATTTTATTCCTGCATCTTCTCAATTGTTTCTTCCTTGTACTTGCCCTTTCCCTTTCCTACTTGACGAGATTTGGCTTTTCATTCGAGGATCTTTTTGCAGTCTTTGTCCAGTTTAAGCCTAGTAATTGCCTTGCTGGGGTGAACACCCACATGGACTGTTGTGCCAATTATCCTTTCCCGCTGCACCCACTCAATGTAGACAACATATTTCTTCCTGTAAACCTGGACTGCTTTGCCAATCTGACCTTTACAATGCCCCCGGACAGCCTGAACTTCATCAGCCTTTCAGATGAGCATGGATCAAACGTCGTACTTCTGTCGCAGCTCTTTGTGGCTGTCCAGAAGAGACATCCGCATCCTAATTTGTGGACTTGTGAAGTGCTGCCTCATTTAGAAATCTTTCCTGGCACAATAAAAGATCTTGTAGTCATCCCAGACTATCCAAATGGACCCTCACTCTGGTGGCAAGTGTCCCTCATGGAGCACAAGCAAAACAGGAGAAACTCACAAGAGGAAGGAGGCAGAGATTAGATTCCACAGCCACGCAATGCCCACAGCCATCAGGAGCTAGAGGAAACAAGGGGCAGAACTTCACCTGAGCCTCTGGAGGGAGCCCACACCTGCTGACACCTTTATTTTGTATTTGTGACCTCCAGAACCGATAGTTGATTTGTTACAGCAGCCACAGCAAATGAATAGGGGCTATCAGGAATAAGGTTGCTATGCATTCTCCATTGTTTCTTGGTGCATATACATAAACATGCACCCACACCCAAGAATGGAATCGCTGGATCGTAGGCTGAGTATATGTTCAGCTCTAAGGGATATTGCCAAACAATTATCTAAAGAGGTTATATCAATTTGTACTCCCACCAGTGTCTCAAAGGTCCAGTTTCTCCACATCTTTGTCAATCTTGGTGCTATGATTTGGATGTTTGACTTCTCTAAAACTCATGTTGAAATTTGATCCCAGTATTGGAGGTGGGGCCTCCTGGGAGGAGTCCAGGTCCTGGGTGCAGATCCCTCATCCGTGGCGTGCTGCTGTCCGTGCAGTAATGAGTGAGTTCTTGGCTCTGTTAGTTCCAGCAAGAGCTGGCTGTTACAGCAGGTGTATGTTTAATAACTCTATGTTACTTTCCTTCATGTTTGTATTCCTTTAATTCTATTCATATCTCTTGGTTTAATGAATTGAGCTAAGGGCAGACTTTACTTTTTTTTTTTTTTTTTTTTTCTTTTTTTTCTTCTTTTCTACCAAGAGCAGACTTTAAACAAACTGTGAGAAACCAGACTTGGAACAGACAATCTGGTTTGATAAAATAAAGGCAATTTTTGCAAAACAATAACAAAAAGAGTTGGTCATTGAGAGTTAGAGACCAGCATGAACAAGAGGGAGACTCCGTCTCTACTAAAAATTAAAAAATTAGCTGGGCGTTGTGGCAGGTGCCTGTAGTCCCAGCTACTCAGGAGGCTGAGGCAGGAGGATCACTTGAGCATAAGAGTTTGAGGTTGCTGTGAGCTTTGACTCCATAGCACTCTACTCAAGTGAAAGAATGAGACTCTGTCTCCAAAAAAAAAGTTTGTTGTTGAAAAGAGCCTGGCCCTCCTCCCTCTCTCTCTTCCTTCTCCTACCACACAATCTCTGCGCACACCGCTCCCTTTGCCTTTTACCATGATGGAAGCAGCCTGAACCCTCAGCAGGAGCAGTCGTGCTCCTTGCACAGCCTGCAGAACCTGAACCTAAAAAGCTGCTTTATAACTTACCCAGCCTCAGGGATTCCTTTATATCGTAACACAAATGGACGGAGACACTTGGTATTGTCATTCTTCTACATTTTGTCCTTCTGGTGGCTATGCAATGGTTCTCATTTGTATTTCCCTGGTGACTAATGAGGGTGTACACTTCTTAAGTTTTTTTGTCATTTGGATGTGATCTTTTGTGATGTGCCTGTTCAGGTCTTTTGTCCATTTTTCTTCTGTCTTGTTGACTTGTACAAAATATATGTCTCTACAAAGGTACACATATATTTGCATGTGTGTGTATTATACACACACACACACATACATACACCTTTGTACCTACAAAGATATATATACCCTTGTACCTACAAAGATATATATACCTTTGTCCAAGAAAAAAATGTAAAAGCAGGCCAGGTGCAGTGGCACATGCTGTAACCCTAGCACTCTGGGAGGCCAGGGTAGGTGGATCACCTGAGCAGATAATCTTCTGCTCTGTGGCTTGCCTTTTCAGTTTCTGTCTCTCTTTTTTTGAGACAGAGTCTTGTTCTGGTCCCAGGTAGAGTGCCATGGCATCATAGCGTACGGCAGCCTTTCAAACTCTTGAGCTCAAGAGATTCTCTTGCCTCAGCCTCCTCCCAAGTAGCTGGGACCAGGTCTCAGCTTTTGCTCAGGCTGGTCTCTAACTCCTGAGCTCAGGCGATCCACCCCTCTCAGCCTCCCAGAGTGCTGGGATTAAGGACACGTGAGCCGCCACGCTGGGCCACCGTTTCAGTCTCTTGATGGTGTTTCTTGATGAAAAGATGTTCTTAATGAAATCTGAGTCTTCAGTCTTTCCTTTTATGGTTAATGCTTTTCTGTCCTGTCTTAAGAAATCTTTGCTGTCCCAAAATCATGAATATATTTCCTTTATAATAATATTCTAGAAGCTTTATTGGTTTGCTTTTTTAGATTAGCAATCCACTTGGAATTAATTTCTGTGTATTGTTGAAAGTTAATTTTTTGAGAAACTCATGACTCCCATATAAGAATGAACACATGTTAAAATTTTATTTAACTTATTAAGAAAAACAAGTAAGGTGTTAACAACTTGTTCAAAGGTGAATCCAAAGAACAGACACATCGTCAAAAGAATAGATCAGAAATATCGAAGTGAATATGCAAATGAAGACAAACCTGGTTTTTCCACAGGCGGAGGGAAGTGTCCCACCAGTAAACAGTTTGTCTTCATGAATTTTGCATTGCTGTTATCTACATGGCTTGGAGTTGTAAAGTAGCTACCAAATAACCCAGAGAATGTACTTGTAGCTAATGCAGTTTTCAGCTGAAGACAAAAATTTCTCTACCATTTAGTGTCTGATGGGGTCAAGATTTGCTTTTCCTCCCATATGGATATTGAAGGAAAGCAAAATATTTCACCCCAAAATACACTTTGACATTTGAGAAGGCTATCCAGAGGACCTGCAGACAGAAGTAGTTAGTAGTTCTCCAACACTTTGGTTTGAGGGGAAGTGAGGATTTGCATTTGCAGAGAATGGGCATGAAGCAGCCAGGTTTCCTCTGAAACCCTCCCTTGTCTGAATCTAGGAAAGATGAACTGACAGCCAGATACCTTTAAAGTCCTAAAGCAAACATTTATCATCTTCCTCTGAAGGCTGCTACCTGTAAGGTTTCATCTGCTTAACAAGACCACCTGTGCAGGCCAGGCCTCCTCTGCTCTCCCCCATAACATGTTTTGCCAAAATCCAAGCCGCTGTTCTTTCTGTAATCTCAAGATAGTATCAAAGCTCAACCATCTTCCCTTTGTTTGAGATCTTGTGTTCTGATAAGATTCCTGTGCACATTAACAAATTTGTAAGCGATTTGTCCCAGTGAGCTGCCTTTTGTGAAATGAGTTTTCATCAAACCTTCAGAGGCCAAACGGGAAGTTTTCCCTCAGGCCCTATAATAGCCCATAGACGCAGTGCCGTTTATTGAAAGACCCACCTTTCCCACATCAGCTCTGTAATGTCACATTTCTGGATTCTGTTCCATTCCCAGATGCACTTGTTATTATTGAACCAATGCCACACTGTCTTAATCTAGTTTCATATCAACGTCCAGAAAGGTGACGTGCTTGGCTTTCTCCTTCCTCTGTCAAGATTATTCAGCTGTTCTTGGACCTTTGCATTTTCATAATTCATTTTGGAATCAATTTGTCAACTTCTGGGGCCGGGAATATCTACTCAACTTTTGGTTGAGGTTGCACTGAATTTACAGATTGGAAGACAGTTGATAATACCAAATCTTCCAAACATGAACAAGGCATGTCCTGTTATCTGTTTCATTTTCTCAGTGTTCATAGTTTTCTACATAGAGGACTTATATGCTTTTTGCTATATTTGATGCTACTGTAAATAGTATCATTTTATATTTTCATTTTTAAGTAATCATTCATAATTTGTAAAACATCCCTAATTCTTGGGAGAGCCAGTCACAAAACAGAGCAGTGTTGGGTTTTTCTCTTTATTTATTCCTCCTCGACTCTTTCTCCAGACACACCCAGTGAGGTCCTTCAGATGTGCCAGGATGAAGAAGGAGGCTTCCTTCAGGGATGAAAGGAGGTAATGTGTCACAGGTAACTGTGACAGTGTCACCACTCAGGTGATAGGTACGCCAAAGGCCCAGGCTCCTCCTCTACATAATAGGTACATGCAATGGAATTCAATTTGTACCCCCAACTCTGTTTTTTTATTTTATTTTATTTTTTTTAAACAGAGTCTCACTTTATCACCTTCGGTAGAGTGGCATGGCATCACAGCTCACAGCAACCTCAAACTCCTAGATTTAGGTAATTCTCTTGCCTCAGCCTCCCCAATAGCTGGGACTAAAGGCACCCACCACAACGCCCGGCTATTTTTTGTTGCAGTTGTTACTGCTGTTTTAGGTGGTCGGGGCTTGGTTCAAACCTCAGTATATGGGGCCAGCGCCCTATCCACTGAGCCACAGGCACCACCCTGGTTTGAATTTTTGTAGTTTTCATGTTAACCTTTCTGGAATTATATTGGTACACAATGTGGTATAAAGATACTTTTATGGCTGGATGTGAATGGCTCAAGCCTTGTAATCCTACCACTTTCAGAGACTGAGGTAAGCAGTTTGCTTGAAGCCAAGGGTTTGAGATGAGCCTGAGCAAGAGCAAGACCCCATTTCTTCTAAATGTAGAAAAATTAGCCAAGCATGGCAATGTGTGCCTTATAGTCTCAGCTACTCCAGGAGGCTGAGGCAGGACAATTGTGTTTGAGGTGTCTGAGGTTGCAGTGAGCTGTAATGATGCCACTGCACTCCAGCCTGTGGACAGAGTGAGACCCTGTCTCAAAAAAAAAAAAAGTTTTACTTTTTTTACGAAAAATGCCATTAAAACATAATTTATTGAACAATATAACTCTTCTATTGAATTTATAGTTTTTCTTTATCATATAATAGATTCTTATGTTTACAGTGTCTGTGTGAAATATCTACCCTATTTGAGCCAGGCATGGTGGCTCATGCCTGCAATCCTAGCACTCTGGGAGGTTGAGGTGGGTGGATTGCTTGAGCTCAGGAGTTCGAGACCTGTCTGAGCAAGAGTGAGAACCCGTCTCTACTAAAAAAAGAAAAACTGAGACAAGAGGATCACATGAGCCAAGTTGGAGGTTGCCGTGAGCTATGACACCACCGTACTCTACCCAGGGTAACAGCTTGAGACTCTGTATCAAAAAAAAGAGAAAGAAAGAAAAGAACAAAGAAATATCTAGCCTATTTGAATTATTCTAACCATCCTTATTCTGTAAGATGCAGTCAACTTACACCATTCTCTTTACCCTACAAGAAAAGAGAAGCTGTCTGTGGTGGAACATGACCTGGAAAGACGCCTCTTTGCTAAGTTTCGTTGAATCCTGATATCAGAGAGTAGGGAAACTTCCAAAGGGCCTGAACTACATTTAAATCATCCCACAGGCCTTGGGATAATTATGAGCCCAGGAGAACCTCACAATCTACCATCACAAGGTATTTTTATTAAGTATTCCTACTGTACTACAGGAGGATCTTTATAAACGCTAATCCAAAAGCAGAGGAGAATCTATCTTCCAAGGATTTATATCCAATTAAAGAAAGGAATCCAGGTAAATAGATTTGACAGGAATTCCCAAAAGCAACAAAGAAAGAGAAATTATGAATTACGTCCCTTGACTAAGTCATTGAATTTCATACAGAAAGGCAGGCAAAAACTTCCTACAAGTTGTAAAAAGTCTTAGGCAGAAAATAATTGTTCAAACAAATGTAAAAATGCAGCCACGACAAGGCTATGGAGGTATTATTTCTTTTCGGCATTTTTCAAGTTGTTTTGCCTCTGTCTTCTCTGTCAAATACATTTGACTGAAAACCTACAGGACTTAGTTCTCTAAGCTTCTCTGAGAGTGACATCCAGAAGATGAGTGGATGTTAAGTGAACGAAGAGGGAAAGGTTGGTGCAAGTAGAGGATGTGACAGGTGCAAAGGCCTTGTGACAGAAGAGGGCAAGTGACAGGAGGCGCTGTCGAAAGGCTAACTTGATGGGGGCTAGAGAGCAAGGGCGACCATGGTACGCAATGAGGCTGGAGGGGTAGAAGGGCAGAGACCGTGCAAGGCCTCAGAGGCCATGGCAAGAACACTTAGGATCAGACATAGTCTTGAAAACCACTAGATGAGCGTGGGTGGAAGAACAAGTTAAGGGGCTGTTGTAGTAGTGTCATGAGAGGTCATGGCAGCTTGGACTGAGTGGTAAAGGGGAAAATGGAGGGACATGACTGCGGTCTAGACATCATCACCAGGTGGTAGGTCATAGAGGAGTCAGCACCCACTTTGTGCCACATGCTGCTCCACGTCCTGAAGATATAGCAGAAAGGAGGACAGGCCAGGTCCCTGCCCAGAGGGAGATGATGTCTGGCTCTGGGTTTCTGCCTTATTTCACGGTGTGGACAATGATGCCATTGGCTGTGACTGGGTACACTAGAAGAAGGATCAAGTTCTATTTTGAACATGTTGAGCTTCGGGTACCTTTGAGATACCCCAAAGGAGATGGTAAACAAGACGTTGAATGTATGGTTCTGGAGTTCAGAGGAGAGATCTGCTCTGGAAAGAGAGATGTATTTGGTTCATCAGACCATAGAACCAAACCTAGAGAAAAGGGAGATGCCATCAAGTATCTTTGTGCACACGAAGTTGAGCTGAAAGTTGTGCAGGAATTAATCCCGAGGGACGCCATCCTTGTTTACTGGATACTTACCAGACAGTGAAAAAATAACGTGTGTGTGAAAAGGCCACAAATGAAGAAGTTCACCGTATATACATAGTTCCTCCATGTGTATATCACTTGCAAAATTTGCTTGTACTTGTAAGTTTCCCTCTTTGTATTACTGCTTTTCCACATATCATGATCTTGAACTCCTTATTAAATTGTGACAGTGTTAGTTAAAGTCTGCTTCCTGTGAGAAGAGTAACTACCCTTCTTGAACTTCTAAAGAGTAGGACCATCTCTAAACGTCATTGAGCTCTGCATTCAATGGATGGAGTTAAATTTTCTTTTCCCTCAGATTCATTCATTCATTCCATGTTTTAGAAATCCAGACTTGCTTCAATGCATACCTAAGACACCTATTACAAATAACTAAAATTTTATACATAACACAAATAATCATTCCTTTATTAATTCTATTATCTTTCACGTATATGCACTATATATATATTATGTATAATCTCTGTAAAGACAGTTTCAGTCACAATGAATTGCACGCACATTTAGCTGTAAAAGAGGCTTATATAGGTACCACAGTGAGAACAGGCATGCTCTGGAATTCTACAGGCCTCAATTTTAGTTAAGAGATGCTTTAGCTCTGGGATATTCAGCAAGAGATTTGATCAGTTCCAGTAGGAATGGTATCAAATATCTCTGTGATCTCTTTCATCTCTAAAATCTTGTGAAATCCACTTTGATGGTAAGAATGTTCAACTTCTAGATGCCTCTGACCACAACCTTTGGCTGAAACTCCTCAGAAGGCAGAGAAACACTTGGAAGAGTTTGGTTCTTGTTCATCTTTTCATGGGGAAGGGGGAAGTGTGTGAGTTTAAACTGAAAGCCAAGGTTGGTGCTGGGAGTTAAGGAATAAATGTTATCTGGTCTGAAAGAGATGCTGGGGCGAGGTTTGAAGCACCACCTTGTTGAGGAAGGGGAAGGTGAGATCGTGCAGTTTGAGGATTGCTCAAGTCTGTAACCAGAACAACATAAAATAAAAGGCTCACGGCCCTCATCGGCTTCTGTATGAAAGTTAAGAGCACCATGTGATACATTATTCTGATAAGGACACTGAAAGGGGGGTGGTTATTCCAAGTTTCCACAAGCCAGAAAAGAAATAGATTTTAAGAGACAAAGCACAATGGGGAGGGGCCTTGGCAATTGGCAGATAAGGGCCTTCCCTGTTTCTGTCGAGGCCTTGCTGTCTTCCCTCTAGACTTGGAAGAGGCATACGGGTGCATCCTAAGACGGTACCACTATCTTGAGGAAGAGAGACCCCTGTGATGAAAGATAAAATAAAACATCGTCGTAACCCAGATGACCTATTTCATGTTATATTTTTGTTTACACTTTGCTTGTTATCCTTGTCACCTCATAGTCTTTCTAGAAATCATTTTAAATGTTCTAACCTTATGAGTTTAGAGCTTTAGAGGTTCTTCTGGGGGCATTAAGGGAAAGGCCACAAGTCTACAATGACAAAATGGTTAAAGGAGCACAGTGTCTACCCCACTCGTAATGCAGCAGCCCGAGAAAGAGCCCAGGAATCCCAGGGGACCCAAGTCGAGGCTGTGCAGTTCTCCTGCTTTTCCCTTAAAGAGTTCCTCTTTCCAGTCAGTCTTGGAGGATTCTGGACGTTGTGGTCCCTGGGGGTGGTAATTTTCTTACATCAGCACAAAGTTCAGCTGATATCAAAACATCTAACCTTTTAGAGCCATGTTTTTCTTTGTATGTATTTGTACCCAGACTTGTTTCAAAAAAGATTTAAGACTGTTTACAAAAAAATACATAAACGAAGTTAAACAACATAAATTGGAATGGCAGAGAAAGGTGAGGCTGAGGAACAGTGAGGTACAGACATAAAAGTGTACTCAGAGGACACCAGCGTGCCATGGAGTTCCAAAGGCTGTGGAGTGTTGGGCTTTTCAAAACTTGCTGAAGCTGTCAAACCAGTGTTGTGCTCTCATTCCCCAGAATCCTATCATTGTTGGGGGCAAAGCCCAGTTAAACAATCAAATATTGATTCACAGGGTAGAAGGAGACCTCCCTCCTAATCCGAAGCTCTAACCCACACAGAAAGCACCACAGTTCACCAACGATTGCCCCCTCCCAACCAATGCTCTCTGGAGTGGGGAAGCCAAATTCACTGGATAAAAATCTGAAATTTAAAAATACATTTAAGCAGATACTTTTAGGCATTTGTTCTGTTTTGTTGTGGAGTTCCAGATCCTCGGAGCAGTTCAAGTTTTTGAAGGAAAGGGGGCAATCCTAGGACCAGCAGGAGCTAGCCAGGCCCTGGACGCTACCCTGAGCTAGAGAGAGCGAGCGTGAGTCAGCCGCAATGGAAGGGTGTGCGAGGTTGCCTTCCAATTGCTCCACCCTCCCAGAAAGTCTGCCAGTGGCCACCACCCAGAACTTCACCTGAGCCACATTCCAGAGACATTTGGGATACCAACACATGTGGGAATCACACACGAGAACAGATCCCAGCCCTCTCACCTCCTGGGGCCAGCGGAGGAGCTCTGAGGAACTTGAAGAGGAGGGAGATTCCCACGCACCCTTCCCTCCTCTGCCCCAGAAGGTGGAAGAGAGAGAGTTACCCAGGTGCAGGGGCCGATTTCTCAAGTTAAAAGTCCAATTTCTTCCTCTTCCTGTCCCCAAGTTTGTGGAACAGCGGCACCTGCTGTCTCAAAAGTCACAAAACTGGAAAGTGCCAGTGAGTGTGTGTGAACCTTACTAAGTCCCCTTTACCGTCGCATGTGAGACCCTCAGGAAAGGCAGAGGGAGGGCAGGACCTCCCACAGACCAGCTCTGGGCTTGCTCCTCCTGCTCCAACAAAACCCACCTGTAGCTTTTTGCTGATTCCACCACTGCCCCATCAATGACCCTCCATCATCCATTCACTATCCATCAGACAGATCTTAGATCCACATTCTGTCATGGAATCTTCTGCACTTCTTAAGAGGAAGGGACCGTTAACTGCACAGGGTCCAGCAGGGTAGACCCTAAAAGTTTCATAAAGGATGCATTGCCAGTAACTTTTTATTAAATGGTAGTAAAATACACATAACATAAAATGTACATTTTTAAGTTGTGCAGATTGGAGTGTTAAAGGCACTTGCTTTGTTGAGCCACTTCTCAGAGCTCTTTTCATCTTACCCCAATAACATCTTCAATTCCACCCCTGCCTCCACTCTCATCCTCTATTTCCCCTGCCCTCTCTAAAGAGCTATTGGGCTTAGGCAATTCTCTTGCCTCAGCCTCCCAAGTAGCTGGCAGTACAGGCACCCGCCACAACACCCAGCTATTTTTTGTTGCAGTTTGGCCAGGGCCAGGTTTGAACCCGCCACCCTCAGTATATGGGGCCAGCGCCCTACCCACTGAGCCACAGGCGCCATCCTGATTGCTGTACGTTTTTCATTGTTACTGTGAATCCTCACAAAGCCCAGAAAATATGTTCCTGCCAGCTTAGCCATTTCTCAACTGCTACAGGCTGGCTTTAAGCACTGACCTATTTCACTTTTGTCTCCCCAACTCCCTTTAAGCAGTTATTATTTTCTTATATTGGCACCTCCTGACCAAAGAAAGGCAGGAAAAGGGGAAAGAGTTAAGATCAGCTTGTTTTTCTGCTACTGCAGCTTGTGAGACTATCCAGGGAGGCGCCGAGCACGTCATCTGAGCTGCCTGGGTCCCCAAAACACTCAGGGGGCACTGGATGGGTTCCACTGAATTAAATAACCCCTGAAATTCTGTCCAAATATCATGCGCATGTGAGATTATATATTTTTCCAGGGAGACAGATTCATTCATCAGATTCTCAAAGGGTCCCTGACTTTAAACAGGTGAAGGGTCCATGACAGGCACCTTGGGGATTAGCATCTGGGCTTCTAGGTGTCCAGCTCCTTTCCGAGGCAATCAAGGCCTGCAAATCACGTAAGGCCCAGCAGTGTCTCTACTCCAAGTGTGGACATCAGAAAGGGGAAATGTGGCTGGTGTGGTGCCTTACGCCTATAACCCTACGCTCTGCAAGGTTGAGGCAGGAGGACCCCTTGAGCTCAGGAGTTTGAGACCAGCCTCAGCAAGAAGAGCAAGACCCCCATCTCTGCTAAAAATAAAAATGCTAGCATGGTGTTGTGGTAGTGCCGATAGTCCCAGCTATGGGGGAGACTGAGGCAAGGGGATCACTTAAACCCAAAGTTTGAGGTTGCTGTGAGCTAAGACACCACAGCACTCTAACCAGGGTGGCAGAGTGAGACTCTGTCTCAAAAAATTAAATTAAATTAAAATATAAAATAAATAATGTGAGCAAAGACGTAGGAAGAAAGATTGAAGTGGAATAATAAGGTAAGGATTACAATCTACAAACATTCTTGGGAAGCCAGAGAAATGAGAAGGCCTTTCCTGAGTCATCTGACCTTGGTAGTTTCTTGAGGCCCTCCTTGGCACTTTAGTGGTGATAGAACCTTCTAGAAGTCTTGTGTTAATAACGCTTTTGGGGTGGTGCCTATGGCTCAGTGAGTAGGGCGCCCGCCCCATATACCGAGGGTGGCGGGTTCAAACCCAACCCCGGCCGAACTGCAACCAAAAAATATCCAGGAGTTGTGGCAGGTGTCTGTAGTCCCAGCTACTTGGGAGACTGAGGGAAGAAAATTGCTTAAGCCCAGGAGGTGGAGGTTGCTGTGAGCTGTGACATCACAGCACTCTACCGAGGGCAATTAAATGAGACTCTGTGTCTAAAAAGAGGAAAAAAAAAAACAAACCTCTTTTGATAGCTTATTATCATATCATTTTACATAAATGATCTTATCCACCCTCACCACAACCCATAACAGTAGGTATTTTTACGCTCATTTTACAGAGAAAACAGAGACTTAGGGATACTATTTAATACATAGGTCATTTGCCTAAATCTCCACAGAAGGAGCAGAACACAGATTTGAACTTAAGTCTGTCTTGCCTCAAAGCACAGTCCCCTAACCACTGTGCTATTCTTTTTTTCTACTTCTTCTGTAATAAAATGGAGAAAAGGTAATTTTTGTTAAGTACCAAGTACCCCACCACCACCACCTCTCCAAGGAAATCCACTTTTTTTGGAGGAATACTAAACAAGTCATTCAGCTGTTTGCAGGGGAAGGCGACACACCCCACCCGAGGACCGCATGCTCAGGAAACAAGAGGGGCCCCTAAACTGCCCTGTAAAGGCCGCGCCAGTGCCGAGGGCGGGCGGGAGCCCGGGGTCCGCGCCGTGCCCAGGGGAGGCGGGAGCCCGGAGTTTGCATTCAACTGCACAAGGCCATTAAGCATGCTGGAGGCTGGAAGCAAGCAGAGGAAGGGCGGCGGGAACCTGCCTGGGACTTAGGGGAGAGAGTCTGATGGGGGTTAGTAAGTTTACAACGTGGAGTAGATTCCCCTCTCTGCGTCCCTGTAATAGCCTCAGCTTTGTGGCCTGGGATCTGTTTGGAGGGACGTGGCGACCTTGTCTCAGAGAGGGAGTGGGAAGAGCTGGGGCTACCTGGGAGACCCACCCCTCCCCTAACCTTAAGAAGTGAACCGGTATTCCTTCTCATGTTAACTCCACCCCAGTAGGAAGAAATCCCAATAGGAAAATTGCACACCTCCTACCGTCCCCACCAAATCACTTATTTAGTCTTTCATGTTATCCCTGGCTTACAAGCATGCAATTTTATCTTCTCAGGCAGGCAGTGGGGGCATGTACCTATAGTCTGAGCTGCTGGGGAGGCTGAGCCAGGAAGATTGTTTTAGTTCAGGAGTCCGAGGCTTTAGAACTATAATCAGGCCACTGAAGTCAAGTCTTGGTGACAGAGCAAGACCCTATTTCTAATAAAAATAAAATTAAAAATCAGCCAGGTGCAGTGGCTCATACCTCTAATCTTGGCACTCTAGGAGGCCAAGGCAGGAGGATCACTGGGGGTCAGGAGTTTGAGACCAGCCTGAGCAAGAGTGAGACCCCCTAAAAATAGAAAAAAATAGCCAGGTGTAGTGGTATACACCTGTAGTCCCAGCTATTCAGGAGGCTGAGGCAGAAGGATCACTTGAGCCCAGGAATTTGAGGTTGTGGTGAGCTACGATGATGCCACTGCACCATCAAACCAGGTGACAGGGCAACACTCTGTCTCAAAAAAGAAAAAAATGAAAAACAACAGCTTTATGAGACTTGTTAGTACCCAACTTTATTGTTTCTCAAAGTTCTTTGGACATTGTAGGCCTTTCAAAGTTCCATATGATTTTAGAATCAGCTTCTCAATATCTTCAAAAAAATCCTGGTGACATAGTCAGTTCTATTAATAATATAATGCTTGCTTTCAAAATGTTCATTTGTTCCAACATTATTGATACATTAGAGAATAGTATGAGTATTGTGTGTGATTTCTTCTGCAAGAAACAGGAGAGTCAAGTGCAGACACCCACCCCCAGTGAATGAAGCCTACTGGGAGGCAGGAAGCACATTGACACATACGCACCTCGTGTCTCTCTGAATCTTTTTTATTCTTGTTTTCTTTTGTTTTTTGAGACAAGGTCTTGTTCTGTCACCCAGACTTGATCATAGCTCAACATAGCCTCTAACTCCTAGGCTCAAGCTATCTGCCCATCTAAGCCTCCTAAGTAGCTGGGATTATACGTACACACCACATCACCAGGCTAATCTTTTTGTTTGTTTGTTTGTTTGTTTTTTAGAGAGATGAAACCTCACTATGTTGCCCAAGCTGGTCTCAAATTCATGTTCTCAAGTAGTTCTCCCACCTGGGCCTCCCAAAGTGCTGGGATTACAGGCAATAGCCACTGTGCCCAGCACAACTCTCAACTCTCAGATCTCCCAGCTACTTCAGTTTACTGCATCTGCTATGAGCCACATTTCTATGCACTAAATCATGTCCCAGAAGTAGAATTGCCACTTTGTTCTTCTTCTTCTTTTTCCTCTTCCTATTCCTCTTCCTCCTCTTCATCTCCCTCCTCCTCTTCTTCTTCTTTTTGAGACAGAGTCTCACTATGTCACCCTCTGTAGAGTCACTACTCACAGCAACCTGAAATTCTTGGGCTCAAGTGATTCTCTTGCCTCAGCCTCTCAAGTAGCTGGGACTTCAGGAACCCACCACAATGCCCAGCTATTTTTTTTTTTTTTTTAATGTGGTTGCAATTGTTTAGCTGCATGGTCTACTCTGGAGAATATTCATGCGCTTCTCACATTACATCCCCCAGTTGCCGGGTGGCGTAGTCTGTAGATGTGTTCTAGGTCCAGTTTCTTTGTAGTGTTACTCAAGTCTTCTCTCTCCCTGTTCACACTCTGTCTAGTTCTTCTACCCACTGTCAATAGTGGACTATCAAAATCTCTGGCTGTTATTAGTAAACTGTCTATTTTCCCCTTCAACTCTGACAGTTTTTGCTTCATGTAAATTAGGCCTTTGTTATTAGGTGAATATGTTTATGACTATTAAATCTTCCACATGGGTTTCCTTTTATCATTATGAAACATTCTTTGCATATAGTAACAATTTTTCTCTTGAAGACTATTATGTTTGGTATTAGTATAGCCATTATATTTTGATTGCTATTTGCATAATATATTTTTTTCCATTTCAACCTATTTGTGTCTTTGAAGCTAAGCTGTGCCTCTTATAGACAGGATATAAATAGACTCTATATCTATAACTTTAGAAATGGGGTCTTGGGCCAGGCTCACACCTGTAATCCTAGGACTCTGGGAGGCCAAGGCAGGTGGATTGCCTGAGCTCAAGACTTCAAGATCAGCCTGAGCCAGAGCAAGACCTTATCTTTAAAAATAGCTAGGCAGCTCAGCGCTTGTAGCTCAGCAGCTAGGGCGCCAGCCACATACACTGGGGCTGGCAGGTTCAAACCTGGCCAGGGTCTGCCAAACAACAATAACAACTACAACAAAAAAAATAGCTGGACATTGTGGTGGGCGCCTGCAGTCCCAGCTACTTGGGAGGCTGAGGCAAGAGAATCACTTAAGCCAGTGGTTCTCAACCTTCTTAATGCTGCGACCCTTTAATACAGTTCCGCATGTTGTGGTGACCCCCAACCATAAAATTATTTTCATTGCTACTTCATAACTGTAATTTTGCTACTATTATGGATCGTAATGTAAATATCTGATATGCAGGATGTGTTTTCTGAGGTTGTGACCCACAGGTTGAGAACCGCTGGTAAGCCCAAGAGTTTGATGTTGCTATGAGCTGTGATGTCATAGCACTGTACCCAGGGCGACATAGTGAAACTCTGTCTCAAATAAAAAAAGAAAAAAGAAAGACAAAGAAAAAATAGCCAGGCATTGTGACCAGCACCTGTATTCCCAACCAGCTACTTGGGAAGCTGAAACAAGAGAATCCTTGAGCCCAAGAGTTTGAGGTTACTGTGAGCTATGACTCCATGGCACTCTATGGAGGGTGACAAAGTGAGACTGTCTCAAAAAAGAAAAAAGAAGAGAAATGGGAAATTGCTCTGTCACATAGGCTAAAGTGCAGTGACATGATCATAGCTCACTGTAAACTCAAATTCCCAGGCTCAAACAATTCTCCCTCTTCAGGCTCCCAAGTATCTGGGAACACAGGCATGTGCCACTGCTCTTGGCTTTTTTTTTTTTTTTTTTTTTTTTGAGACAGAGTCTCACTCTTTCACCCTGGGTAGAGTGCTGTGGTATCATAGCTCACAGCAACCTCAAATTCTTGGGCTCAAGAGATCCACTTGTCTCAGCCTCCCAAGTGTTCAACTACAGGTACCCACTATAACAGCCAGCTATTTTTAGAGACAGGGTCTCGTTCTTGCTCAGGCTGGTCTGAAACTCCTGAGCTCAATTAGGATTACAGGTGTGAGCCACTATAGCCAGCCATTTTTTAATTTTTTTTGGAGACAGTGTCTTGCTATATTACCCAGGCTGGTCTTAAACTCCTGGCCTCAAGCAGTCCTACTGCCTTGGCCTCCCAAAGTGCTGGGATTATAGGTATGAGCTATTATGTCTAGCTGGATCATATTTTTAAATCCACTCTGCAAACATCTGCCTTTTAGTGGAATCTTTAATCCAATTACATTAAATATAATTACTAATAAAGTAAGATTTACATCTGTCATTTTGTTGTTGATTTTCTCTGTCTTATTCTTATTTGTCCCGCTATTCCCCTATTACTGTTCCCTTTGTGTTAGATATTTTCTAGTGTGCCATTTTAGTTACTTTATTTCTTTTGCTGTACTTTTTTTTTTTCTTTTTTTTTGAGACAGAATCCTACTATGTTGCCCTGGGTAAGGTGCTGTGGCGTCACAGCTCACAGCAACCTCTAACCCTTGGGCTTAAGTGATTCTCTTGCCTCAGCCTCCCAAGTAGCTGGGACTACAGGCACCCGCCATAACGCCCAGCTATTTTTGGATTGCAGTGGCCATTGTTGTTTAGTAAGCCTGGGCCAGTCTTGTACCCCCCAGCTTTGGTGTATGTAGCCAGCGCCCTACTCACTGAGCTATGGGCGCTGAGCCTGTATTTTTTTTTTCCTGTTGAGACAGTCTCACTATGTCAACCTCGGTAGAGTTTTGTGGCATCACAGCTCACAGCAACCTCAAACTCTTGGACTTACACAATTCTATCCCCTCAGCCTCCCAAGTAGCTAGGACTACAGGTGCCTGACACAACGCCCGGCTATTTTTTGGTTGCAGTTGTCATTAAGCTAGCGCCCTACCTGCTGAGCTACAGGCACTGAGGCTGCTATATGTATTTTCTGAGTTATTTTATTTATTTATTTTTACTTTTTAGCTTAAAACAACAGAAATGTATTGTCTCCCACAGTTCTGGACCAAAAGACCAGAATCCAGGCATCAACAGCGCCCCTCCCCCCACCCAGCTTCTGGTGGTTTCTCGTAATCCTGGGTTTATAGCTGTATAGCTCCACTCTCTGCCTCCTTGTCACATGGCCATCTTCCTTCTGTGTGTCTGTGTCATCCCCTGGTATTCTCTTTTCTATATATGTCTCTTTTATTTCATATTCATTATTCTGGGAATTAGAATTAACATCTTTTTTTTTTTGGAGACAGAGTCCATTTTGTCACCCTCTGTAGAGTGCTATGAAATCACAGCTCACAGCAACCTCAAACTCCTGGGCTCCTCTTGCCTCAATCTCCAAGTAGCTTGGACCACAGGCACCTGCTACAACACCCTGCTGTTTTTTTCTATTTTTAGTAGACATGGGGTCTTGCTCTTGCTCAGGTTAGTCTCCAGCTCCTGAGCTCAGAAGATCCACCTCCCTCAGCTTCCCAGAGTGCTAGGATTACAGCCATGAGCCACTCTCCCTGGCCTATCATCTTGATTTATAACAATCTAGTTCAGTTTAATATTATCTGCTATGGATTGAAAAGAGCCCACCTGGGTGGCGCCTGTGGCTCAGTGGGTAGGGTGCTGGCCCCATATACCAAAGGTGGCAGGTTCGAACCCAGCCTCAGCCAGCTAAAAAACAGCAATGAGAATTGCAACAAAAAATAGCCAGGCATTGTAGCGGGCACCTATAGTCCCAGGTACTTGGTAGGCTGAGGCTAGAGAATCGCTTAAGCCCAAGAGTTGGAGTTTGCTGTGAGCTGTGACGCCACAGTACTCTACTGAGGGCAACAAAGTGAGACTCTAACTCAAAAGAAAAAAAAAGAAAAGAAAAGCGCCCACCCACCTCCCCAAATTCATATGTTGAAGTCTTAAACCCCAATTTGACTGTATTTGGAGGTGGGGTCTTTAGGAGATAAGTAATATCATAAGGGTAGAACCCTAATCCAATAAAACCATGGCTCGCTCTCTCTCACTCTTTCTGTCATATGAGATCACAGTGAGAGCCCTTACCAGAATCCAATCATACTGGCACCCTGATCTCAGACTTCCAGTTCTACAGTAGTGAGAAAATAAATTTCTATTGTCATCCAGTCTATGGTATTTTGTTCTGGCAGCCCAAGATGATTAACACACCATCTTAATTTCAATAGTAAGCAAAGGGTCCGTTTCTACAGTAAAACTATAGTAAAGCTACCTACAGCTCCACTCCTTCCCCCAACCTCTATGCTGTTATTATCATAAAAATTACATCTTTATACATTGTGTACACATAATGCAGGTTAATAATTACTTTTCTACAAAGTTGTCTTTTAAATAAAATAGGAGAAAAAAGAGAGTTACAGGCCAGGTATGGGAGCTCATGCATGTAATCTTAGCATTCTGGGAGGCCAAGGCAGGAGGATCACTTGAGCTCAGGAGTTTGAGAACAGCCTGAAAAAGAGTGAGACCCTGTCTCTATTAAAAATAGAAAAATTAGCCAGCTGTGGTATGTGCCTATAGTCCCAGCTATTGGGGAGGCTGAGGCAAGAGGATTGCTTGAGCTCAGGAGTTTGAGGTTGTTGTGAGCTAGGCTGATGCTACGGCACTCTAGTCCAGGCAATGGAACCAGACTCTGTCTTTAAAAAAAAAAGTTACAAACAAAAATATGTTTCTAATATCTTTGTAATTTGCCTATGTCATCAGTGCTCTGCATTTGGATTCCAGTTATTGTCAAGGGTCCTTTCAATTCCATCCAAAGGACTCCCTTTATTATTTCATGGAGAATAGTGATAAATTCTCTGTTTTTGTTTATCTATGAATATCTTAATTTCTCTTTAAATTTCACAAGATAGTTTTGCTGCATATGGAATTCTTTGGGGTTGCTGTTGTGGTTTTGAGACAGAATATCAAGCTACCCTCCTGGCCATGGAACTCTTTGTTGGTAATTTTTCTCTTGCAGCATTTTTATTATGTCTTACCACTGCCTTCTGACCTCCACAGTTTCTAATGTTAACTATTAATCTTACTGAAGGTCAATTGCTTGTAAAGAATCTCTTTTCTTTTGATTTCAAGACTTTCTCTGTCTTTAAACAATTTGATTGTGATGTGTCTAAGTGTGTGTTTTTTTGGTTAATCCTAATGGGAGTTTGTTGAGCTTCTTAGATGTGTAAATTAATGTTTTTCATCAAAATTGAGAAATTTCAAACCATTTTCTTCTTTCTTTCTTCCTCTTCTTCTTCTTCTATTTTTTTTTTTTTGTTTGTTTGTTTTTGTTTTTTTGAGACAGAATCTCAAGCTGTCCCTCTCCCTAGGTAGAGTGTTGTGGCATCATAGCTCACAGCAACCTCAATCTCAAGCTCTTGGGCTTAAGCAATTCTCTTGCCTCAGCCTCCCAAGTAGCTGGGACTGCAGGCACCTGCCACAATGCCTGGCTTTTTTTTTTTTTTTTTTTTTTTTTTTTGCAGTTGTCATTGTTGTTTAGCTGGCCCAAGCCAGGCTCGAACCTGCCAGCCTTGGTGCATATGGCTGGCATTATAACCACTGTGCTACAGGCACCGAGCCATTCTCGGCTATTTTTAGAGACAGGGTCTTGCTCTTGTTCAGGCTAATCTTGAAGTCTTGAGCTCAGACAATCCACCCGCATGTAGTCCCAGCTACTTGTGAGGCTGAGGCAAGAGGAACACTTAAGCCCAAGAGTTTGAGGTTACTGTGAGCTATGATGCTACAGCACTCTACTGAGGGCAACAAAGTGAGACTGTGTCTCAAAAATTAATTAATTAATTAATTAATTAATTAAATTAAAAAGGCCAAGTGCAGTGGCTCACACCTGTAATCCCAGCACTCTGGGAAGCTGAGGTGGATGGATTGTTTGAGGTCACAGGTTCAAGACCAACCTGAGCCAGATCAAGACCCTACCTCTAAAAATAGCAGGGCACCTGTAGTCCCAGCTACTTGGGAGGCTTAGGCAAGAGAATTGCTTGAGCCCAAAAGTTTGAGGTCGCTGTGAGCTATGACACCACAGTACTCTACCAAGAG
The DNA here is from genome assembly GCA_963574355.1 of Loris lydekkerianus. Classification (NCBI taxonomy): domain Eukaryota; kingdom Metazoa; phylum Chordata; class Mammalia; order Primates; family Lorisidae; genus Loris; species Loris lydekkerianus. The sequence continues at coordinate 59,125 of CAUYPK010139025.1, forward strand.
TGACAAAATGAGACTTTGTCTCAATAAAATAAAACAAAAATAGAAGAAATTAGCCAGGCATGTTGGCATGCACCCAACTACTCAGTAGTCCCAGCTACTCAGGAGGCTGCCGTAAAAGGGTCACTAGAGCCCAGAAATCTGAGGTTACCATGAGCTATGATGATGCCACTGGACTCCAGCCCACGTAACAAAACAACATTCTGTCTCAAATAATAATTTTAAGCTGGATGTGGTGGCTCATGCCTGTAGGAAGCTGAGGCAGGTAGATTTATTGAGCTCAGGAGTTCAAGATCAGCCTAAGCAAGAGCAAGACCCCATCTCTACTAAAAATAGGAAAATTAGCCAGGCATTGTGACAGGTGCCTATAGTCCCAACTACTCAGGAGGCTGAGGTAAGAGAATCACTTACTTGAGCCCAAGAGTTTGAAGTTCCTGAGAGCTGTGATGCCACAGCACTCTACCAAGGGCAAGAAAATGAAAGTCTTTCTCAAAAAAAAAAAAAAAAAGAAGAAGAAGAAGAAAAAGAAAGAAAGAAATGTTACTTGTTTCATGTGACTTAAGGCTTGTCTGCCAATTAGGCTGCAAGCATCCAGAGGAACAGGACTGGATTTCATGTCTGTTTTGCGTTCCCTTCCATGCCAAGTTCAGGGCCTTAATATAGCACATGCTCAATAAATACGAGATGGCCAGTGAAGGTCGATCCTCCCTTCCTCTGTGGGCTTTTTCACAAATAAATGAAAAGAGTGTTTTGTAAAGAAATTATATCAATGAATAATCAGCACAGGATTTCCACAAAACTAAAATTTTTATTCCACACGGGGTTTTTCTTCTTCCAGAAAGCAGTTCTTGGGGCTCCTTGTGAAAAGGACAGCTTCATTGATGCCCTGGGTGATATAGTCTATGTTGCTAGCATTGATGCAGGTGAAGTTGACCCGACCATTCTTGGGGACGTAGATGTGCTTCCTCTTAACCAGGTATTCCACCTGTTGGGCTGTAATAATCACACGGTCTCAGACCCTGGCTGGGATGGTCACCTCTGATTTCCCTCTAGCCCAGGAAAGTTTATGAGGCATAGGGAGTGTAGGCATTTCTGGGGTTTCAGATGGGTGTATTTGTTTTTGTTTTTGTTTTTTTGAGACAGGGTCTCACTTCGTCACCCTCGGTAGAATGCCATGGTATCACAGCTCACAGCAACCTCCAATTCTTGGGCTTAAGTGATTCTCTTGCTTCAGCCTCCCAAGTAGCTGGGACTACAGGTGCCTGCCACAACCCCCGGCTATTTTTTGTTGCAATACTCATTGCTGTTTTAGCTGGCCTGGACAGGGTTCAAACCTGCCACCCTCAGTATATGGGGCCAGTGCCCTACCCACTGAGCTACAGGTGCCACCCAGAAGGCTTTTTCTTTAAAGCTCCCCTTTCCAGAGGAAATAACCAAAATCTGGAGCAAAGGTAAGGATTGATCACTAAGTCAGTGAAGTTTAATGCTCAAATATAAAACAAAAGTTTGAAGGAGGGGGAGCCAGCCCCTTGTAGACACTTACGGTTGAGTCCAAGATAGCCATGGGTCCCACTGTGCTCTGTGATGTGATCCCAGGAGCCGGGGACTCCCAGGAGCCGAAGCTTCTCCTTCACCTTTTCCTTGGTGAGCATGACATTCTCTGCAACTGCTTTTAGACTCTTCTTCCTGCCAAAGAAGGACAAGGAGAAATGAAAGTGAGAGGTTTCCCTGCTGTTACACCTCCCTCAGCCCCTTGTTGCTATTCTGGGAGCTTTGGAGGCTCCCAGCAGAGTCTCTAATGCACCCGGTGCACCCAGGCTTTGATCCCCATTGATTTAAGTCGGTTGAGCAAACTTGCAGGGAGATTTTGCTGGAGCAGCAAATCCCTATGCTCTCTCGTCGCCCCCTGCAGTCTGGAAGAGTTCAAATCACTCACTGGCCTGTGTCCTATCACTCTCTTCCCCAAGGTAGAGCAACCCTTGGCATGGCCACTGCCACTGGAACACAGTAGGTCCTTAATAAATGCGGGTGAAGAATGAACAGAATAAAGAGGCTAAGTGGAAGGGACAGACCCTGCTGCATCCTGTGAATCATCAAGTCAGTGGGTGTCCAGAGACACTGCCTCCCCCACCCTCACCCCACCTTCACCCTCACCATTCTCCCAACAGAGCAGGGTTGCTGAGGATGGACGTGATGATGCGGGCTCCTGTCGTCGGAGGGTTCAGCCACAAGGCCCGGGCGAATCTCATCAGCTGGGAGAGGACGCGCAGCAGGTGCTGGTTGTTGAGGGCCACCACCACAAGGGTCCCCACGCCTTCGTCTGCAGCATTGGGGGCACAGCCTCAGGCTCCTCCATTACCAGGGCCTTCACCTCGACCTAGACCATTACCTCCAGCCTTCCAAGAGAGGGGATTGAACTGGGAACCCTCATCCCATCCCAGCCAGGGCAACCCCAGGAAGCTGCCAGAAGCTCTTTTGCCAGAAAAGGTAACCATAAGTAAGAGTCTTAAGGCTCCAGCACCTGGTAGCTCAGCAGTTAGGGTGCTGGCCACATACACCAGGGCTAGTGGATTCAAACCCGGCCAGGGCCTCCTAAACAATAATGACAACTACAGGCTCAGTGCCTGTGGCTCAAGCAGCTAAGGCGCCAGCCACATACACCTGAGTTGGCAGGTTTGAATCTAGCCTGGGCCGCCAAACAACAATGACGGCTGCAACCAAAAAATAGCTGGGCGTTGTGGCCAGCGCCTGTATTCCGAGCTACTTGGGAGGCAGAGGCAGGAGAATCACTTGAGCCCAGGAGTTGGAGGTTGCTGTGAGCTGTGATGCCACAGCACTCTACCCAGGGTGACAGCTTGAGGCTCTGTCTCAAAAGACAAAAAAAAAAAAAAAAAAAGACAACTGCAACAAAAAAATAGCCAGGCTTTGTGGCAGGTGCTTGTAGTCCCAGCTACTTGGGAGGCTGAGGCAAAAGAATCACTTAAGCCCAAGAGTTTGAGGTTGCTGTGAGCTGTGACATTACAGCACTCTACCAAGGCTGAAATAGTAAGACTCTGACTCAAAGTAAAGTAAGAGTCTTAAAGGAGGAAGGGACTTGAAATGTCCCTAAGTCCTACTCTGTCATCCTCTTTTTTTATTTTTTACTTTAGGGACAGGGTCTCACTGTGTTCAGTGTTGCCCAGGCTGGCCTTGAACTCCTCAAGGGATCCTCCTGCCTGAGCCTCCCAACTCCAAGTGCATCCCCATGTCCAGCTCCCTCTCCCCATATCCAGCTCCCTCTCATGTTATACTTGGGGAAATAGAGGACCCAGGTGGGTGGGAAATGATTTAACCAGAGTTGGGTTTGGTAGCCAATTCTAGTTATCGAACTCAATTCTAGCTAAATTCTAGTTCTGCCCTTTTGCCTCTGCCGTGCCCTCTCTGGAGCCCCTATCCCCTGCAGAGGATAAGCGACATCCAAAGCACCCTTTCTGCCCTGCGCATGGCACCACTTCCCTTCTCCCAGACCATACCGTAAATGCCAAAGTTCTTGGACAGAGACTGGCTGCAAAAGAACTCAAAACCTCGAGATACAAAGTACTGTAAGATTCTAGTGTCTTCTTCCAAGTCACCGGTGTATAAACCTTGACAGGGAATGTCAAAAAATGGGAATATCTGCTTGCTCTGTAGAAGAAAGAAGAATAAAAAAGGCATGAGATGGATGGAGCAGAGAGCTGACGCTAGAGGCAGGAAGGCAGGCAGGAGGCCGGCCTACCTTCAGGATGGATATGCACTTTCCCCACTGATGTTGTGATAACTTGCAGTCCATAATGTTCCCAATCACGAGGACACAGCCACGGGGGATCTGCTGTAGGTAGAGACTGTCTGTCTCATCAGGGACCTCCCCTACCCAGTGGTGGGGACGCAGGGGATCTGGGGGAGAAGAGCTTCTCCATGCTGGTTCCTACTAATGGGCTTGGTAAAAGGCCTTGGGGGACTAAAGAGGTACAGGGGAGGAAAGGGGAGTAAGTCAGGTCTGGGGAGAAGACCAAGCGGGGCCCCTCTACCTCCACCACATTGAGGAACACATTGGGGTCCATGCACCGCTTCTCGGGGTCCCAGATGGAGTATTCGTAAACCTTAAAGCCCATGTCCTGGAAGATGAGTCCATGCGGCTCTGTGGGAGCACAGACCCCCACCAGCTGCTATATGGGAAGGAGAGATGAGGGAAGGAGGCAGAGACGCTGGAGAGGGGCTGAGAGCCACTGGCCACGGGGGGACAAGGACAGGAAAAGCACACGCAGAGCTTAGCTTGTCTGCCATTCTTCTCGTGACAAAGAATGAGGAACAGCAAGGAAGAAAGGTCATGGCATGGAAATCAGGAATGGGGCCGGGTCCTCTGCGGCCCTTGTCGTGTGTGACACTCACCTTTCTGAGAGGAGACGACATAAACAACATTAGCGTGCCTGCGCCAAGTTCGCAGGAACTGAACCCCCAGCTGGACGGCTCCACTGTCACCTACAGTGTGCACACCCCCTACCTGTCAGCAAAATGGGGAAATAATACTTTAGAAGAATAAAGGTACTACTCACACTACCTTGGAGTCCCATCATTCCTTTCTTGAAAGAGCCTTGAAGTCAGTAGAGTGAGCTACCAGTGCAAGTATACTCGGTTTGCACTGGTTCTTCCCTTCAGGGGCTAAAGCTGTGGACCCTCTGGGCCTCTGGGGACCCTTCTGTCAAGGCCAGGGGACCCTCCCACGTCTCTTTCAGGTTTTAAGGTTGTGCAGACTCACATCTCCACTCTGTGTCAGGGTGAAAAGCAAGGGCCCTTCCTCTCACCCTGTTCTCCATAATGGCTTCACTGTGCTTTCCAAAGAGGAGTTCCAGAGAGGCCTGGATGAATGACTTCATGCCCATCGTGGGCAGGTACTCATAATCCAAGGAGGGATCCTCTAAAATCTGCAGTCGAGTCTTGTGCACCACAAGAGAAACCCAGGGGTGGCCTTCATTGGTCATGCAGACTGTGAGGGAAACCACAGAAGGATCTCCAGACACCTGGCCTTGAGGTCCTGCATCTGGGCTTCTGGGCTCTGCACATGGCCCATGGACAGCAAGTGTGTCCTTAGTTCTTGGGGCTCTGGAAAGTTGCCTATGAAAAGACAACTTTCCACAGCCTCAGCGCCCTTAGCACAGTGGTTATGGCATCAGGCACATACACCAAGGGTGGTGGGTTTGAACCCGCCTGGGCCAGCTAAACAACAACGACAACTGCAACAAAAAAATAGCTGGTCATTGTGGTAGGTGCCTGTAGTCCCAGCTGCTCGGGAGGCAGAGGCAAGAGAATCGCTTAAGCCCAAGAGTTTGAGGTTGCTGTAAGTTGTGACACCACGGCATTCTGCCAAGGGCAACATAGTGAGACTCTGTTTCAACAACAACAAAAAAAAAAAAAAAGAAAAAGAGAGAGAAAGAGAGAAAGAGAGAAAGAGAGAAAGAGAGAAAGAGAGAAAGAGAGAAAGAGAGAAAGAGAGAAAGAGAGAAAGAGAGAAAGAAAGAAAGAAAGAAAGAAAGAAAGAAAGAAAGAAAGAAAGAAAGAAAGAAAGAAAAGAAAGAAAGAAGGCTTTGCGCCTGTGGCGAAGTGGTTACGGAACCAGCCACATACACAGAGGCTGGTGGGTTTGAAGCCTGGGCAGCCAAAAAATAGCCAAGCATTGTGGTGGGCGCCTGTAGTCCCAGCTACTTGGAAGGCTGAAGCAAAAGAATCAGGCCCAAGAGTTTGAGGTTGCTGTGAGCTGTCATACTACGGCACTCAACCAAGGGCAACATAGTGAGACTCTGTCTCAAAAAAAGAAAAGAAAAGAAAAAGAAATTAGTCAGGTGTGGTGGCTAGTTCCAGCTACTTGGGGGTAGAGGCAGAAAGATTGTCTGAGTCCAGGTGGCTGAGGTTACTGTGAGCTATGATTGGCCATGGAACTCCAGCTTGAGTGACAGAGTGAGACCCTGTCTCAATGAAAAAAAGAAAAGAAAAGAAAAAGAGAAAAAAGCCCATGTCCAGTTCCAATCTGAGCTGCACTTCCACTGGGGACACAGATGCCTGTGGGACATCCCCTTCTCCTCTCTCTGTGTTGCTCATGCCAGAGATACGGGTGTCCTCTCCAAGATATGGGCACATGCCCCTTCTTCTATCCTTCAGCCACTGTAGAGCTTTTTCCTTTGTCCACTTGGTCCATTTCTCCCTATCTCCACCACCATCTCCAGGGTTTACGGCTCATTGCTCGGCTTCTCAAACAAGCCCTATACAATCTGTTCCTGGTTTTCTGAACAATATCAGGTTTCATTACCTCTGAGGCTTAATGCATACTGTAATACGCCTCCACCCAGTGCAAATTCCCAGCTTCAGCTGTTTGTTCCAGGAAGTATTCTCCAACCAGGTTGGGTTCAGGTCCCTCCTGTGGGCTCCTAAGCCCCTATGCTAAGCCCAAACATACTGACTGCACTGTGATTGTCTACGAATCTGGCTTACCCGACCTGCCATCCTTGAGGGCAGAAAAAGGCCTTGCTTATTCTGCCACCCTAGCACCCCACATAGAGTGCTGGGCTGTGCATGTGAACTTTTTTTTTTTTTTTTTTAGACAGAGTCTCACTTTTTCACTCTCTATAGAGTACTGTAGTGTCATAGCTCACAGCAACCTCCAACTCTTGGGCTCAAGTGATTCTCTCTTGTCTCAGCCTCCCAAGTAGCTGAGACTACAGGTGCCCACCACAATGCCCAGCTATTTTATAGAGATGGGGTCTCACACTTGCTAGGATTATAGGCATGAGCTACCATAGCCAGCCTTGGGCTGTGAACATTTGTTAGATGAGTAAAGGCTGCTCAAGACAGACCCTTTGCTCTTATGAGATGAGAGCCCTTTCTTTTTAGCTTTCCATCATGAAGAGGCCTCCAAATTTCCTTCCACAATAGGTGAACTTAGGCAAACCACTTCCTTCTCTGGGTCCCCAACACCTATAAAAATAGGAGAATTCAGGATGGGTGCAGTGGGTTACACCTGTAATCCTAGTACTCTGGGAAGCTGAGGTGGGAGGATTGCTTGAGCTCAGGAGTTCAAGATCAGCCTGAGCAAGATTGAGACCCCCTGTCTCTAGTAAAAATAGCAAAATTAGCTGGATGTTGTAAGCACCTATAGTCCCAGTTGTTTGGCAGGCAGAGGCAGGAGGAAGCCCAAGGAATTTGAGGTTGCTGTGAGCTATGATGCCATGATAAGATACTCCATCCTGGGGCAACAAAGTGAGACTCTGTCTCAAAAAAAAAAAAACTCTTTTGCTAGCTTACCCTGGCCTACCTTAAGCCTGGGCTAAAGTAACGCTTCCTTAAAGGGAGGGAACCCAAAGCTTTACCATCCCTTTTTTCATACACACCCCTGCTACTGGGACTCGGAATCAGTCTTTTTTTTTTTTTTTTTTTTTGAGACAGAATCTCACTATGTTACCCTGGGTAGAGTGCTATGGCGTCACAGCTCACAGCAATCTCAAACTCTTGGGCTTAAGTGATTCTCTTGCCTCTGCCTCCCAAGTAGCTGGGACTACAGGTGCCCACCACAACGCCCGGCTATTTTTTGGTTGTAGTTGTCATTGTCATTTGGCAGGCCCGGGCTGGGTTCAAACTCGCCAGCTCTGGTGTATGTGGCTGGCGCCCTAGCCGCTGAGCTACAGGCACCGAGCCCTGGAATCAGGTTTTGAGGAAACCTCTGTATCCTACCCATAAGGGGAAACTTGCAGAACAGAGTCTGGGCGAGTCAGTCTCCCCTTCCCCAGCTTGGGCTCTGCAAGGTTATGACTTGTTCCTACAAGGAGCCCCAAAGAACCCACAACTTCCATACTTACAAAGATGAGCAAATTGAAGAGAAACATCATGGTCTTAACGAAGCTGAAGCACTGCATGGTGGCTCCTGCTAGGCAGACAGATATGAGTTAGGACTTTTCCATCTTTCCCTCTACCTCCACTGGCCCTGGCTTCTGGATCTGACATGCCAGACCTTAGCATTCTGGATCCATATCCCACCAAGCTTCCCTCGCACCTGGGACTCTGACAATTCAGGACTTTTCCACATTCCTATCCTAATATCAGCACCTGACACTTTGAGATCCTAACACCCCTTTCCTCTGCTGGCACCCTACACCTGATTCCCATGCGACAAGTCACTCCTGGGCTCTTCCCCAAACCACACTGGATCTTTCTAGGACCCTCCCTATGACCTTCCAGCTCCCCAAATCTGTTTCCAGATCGATATCACAGGATAATCTCTACCATATGCCATCACCTGTTCAGGACTCTTGGCAGCGAGTTCTGGAAGAGGGATACGCTGAGGCTCCAGAAGGGACTGAAAAGCTCCAGGGAGCTGCCACCAAGTGGGCAGGCAGACGGCCAGCCAGCTCTCACACACCACTGCTCACCTACACGCAGGTAAGACGCTTTAAAAGCTTCCTTCTGCCCGCCCGCAGGCCCCACCCGTAGCTAGACAGCCTCCCCTTTCCCCTCCTGCCCCCTGCTGCCCCCTGCTGCCTGGAGACAAGTCCCCACCACCACAGTCAAGGTCTCCACCTGGCAACAGCAGCCATGGGCGACGCCCTTTCTGATTTCCAGAAGGGTGAACAGCCTGGGATAGGACAAATGGCTCCCCAAAACTTCCATGTGCCCCCCACCACCACAATGGTGCACATATATTTCTCACCCTAAATCTGCTGACACACTCATATGTACCCTATGTGCTTGCAGGCACTTATCTACCCATGCTGCCATTCGTATGTTCACATAGTAAGCATAGTTACATATGCAAACACCTGCCACTATTCTTGCATGCGCAAACATACACACATACACACACACACTGGACTTTTTGTGGACTGACTCCTAGCAACTAAAAATAGAATAAGACCTGAGATACGTACTTAAAGGCATTCTCTCTCTCTCACACACACATACAAAGGTTTGTATGACAGAGAAATGACAGAGGTTTGGCAGCTTCTGCTATCTGTTCAGAGAACCAAATGTTTCTTAGTCCTTTTCCCACCACAAAATCTCAAATTTCCCATCTTTCTCCTCCCATCATTATTCCTCCTGTTTCCTTTCCCTCCCCACCTTTTTCTCTCCCCCCACCTCCAGTTTTCCCTTAGCTCTCTGTGTACCCTCCTCCCCTTTTGCCAGCAGGTGGCATCATGGTCCCATGAAGCAGTCATCCACTCCCACCCCCCCCCCCACACACACAGGGCTAAAATTCCATAATCCCAGTCTCTTTAGCCCTTTGGGGCTGCCTGCTCCAACTCCTGATGTTGAAATGCTGGGAAAGTTCTGGCTTTCAAGTCACTCAGACCAGGTGTTTGAATTCTGGTTTTGTCACTTATTAGCTGTGTGACCCTGGGAGCATTTCTTTGACTTGATTTTAAGCCTCTGTTTCCTGGTCTGTATAATAGAATAGTTATGAGGTTTTGAAATGAGATTTTCTTCCTGCTATGGGACATAAGGGAGTGAATGCAGAGCCAGAAAGTCAGAGGGAAGAGAGACATAGCCACAAAGGCTGTGGAATGGAGGAAGTAGATTTTCTTTTCTTTTTTTTTTTTGTTTTTTTGAGACAGAGGCTCACTTTGTCACCCTCAGTGGAGTGCTGTGGCATCACAGCTCATAGCAATCTCAAACTCTTGGGCTCAAGAAATCCTCTTGCCTCAGTTTTTCTATGTTTAGTAGAGACAGGGTCTCACTTTTGCTTAGGCTGGTCTCTAACTCGTGAACTCTAACTCACCACCCGCCTCGGCCTCCCAGAGTGCTAGGATTACAGATGTGAGCCACTGCTGTAGTTTTATTTTATTTTATTATAAATAAATAAACTGCCTAGTTTTATTTTATTTTATTATATTTTTAATTTTTTATTTTTTTTTTTGAGACATAGCCTTAAGCTGTCGCCCTGGGTAGAGCACTGTGACATCATAGCTCACAGCAACCTCCAACTCTTGGGCTCAAGCAATTCTCCTGCCTCTGCTTCCCAAGTAGCTGGGACTACAGGCACCTGCCACAACACCTGGCTATTTTTTTTTTTTTTTTTTTTTTTGGTTGCAGCCATCATTGTTTGGCAGGCCCGGGCTGGATTCAAACCTGCAGCTCAGGTGTATGTGGCTGGTGCCTTAGCCGCTTGTGCCACAGGCACCAAGCCGGCCTAGTTACCGTATATACTCAAGTATAAGCCGAGTTTATGCAGCACAAAATTTGTGCCGAAAAACCCGAACTTGGCACAAATTTTGTGTCAAAAAAAACTTGGCTTATACTCGAGTATATACGGTATATTTTTAATAAAAGTGGGGTCTCACTCTTACTTCATCTTGGACTCCTGAGCTCAAGCAATCCACCTGCCTCAGCCTCCCAGAGTGCTAGGATTATAAAGAGTGAGCCACCCCTGCCTGGCAAAGATACTTTCTTTCTTTTTTTTTTTTTAATTAAATTTAATTTAATGTAATTATTTTTTTTTTCTTTAGAGACAGAGTCTTTCTTTATTGCCCTCGGTAGAGTGCCGCAGCGTCACAGCTCCAGCAACCTCCAACTCCTGGGCCCAGGCGATTCTCTTGCCTCAGCCTCCCGAACATCTGGGACCCAGGTGGCTATTTTTTGTTGTTGTTGTAGTTTGGCTGGGGCTGGGCTCGAACCTGCCACCCTCGGCACATGGGGTCGGCACCCTACCCACTGAGCCACAGGCGCTGCCCAAGATACTTTCTTTCTATCTCCGTTTTAAATATAGAGAAACGGAGACACCAAAAGGTTAAGTACTTGCCATAATCACATAGCTTCTAAGTGGCAAAGCCAGGATTCAATCCCAATCTGGCACCAGAGCCCACATGTTAACCACCAGGCAGAATGTCTACATCAATGGAGTTTCAAAGGAGGCAGGCAGGCCTGGCTTCCACCAATAGCAGGGGAGGAGGCCTTGGTCTGGGACCCGAGAAAGAGGAGGGGTAGGAGCAAGCAGGTTTTGGTTACAGTGGCTAGAAGTTGATGGGGCAAGATCTTATTTAAAGACTGAGGATAGCAAGAGTACAGGCTGCAGGGGATAAGAAAGATGTTAGGCCTGTGAGGTCTCTTGCAGAAACAGAAAGAAGATGGAGGTTGGGAAGGGGGTTTATAAGTAGGGGGGGAGGTTAAAAGAAAAGGGAGAGGGTGCTGAGGTGTGGAGGAAGAAAGGGCATGTCCAAAATCCCACAGCAATTAAGTTCAAGGCTGAGCAGAGCAACTGACTCTATAGTCTCCTACAAGAAAGGAGCTGAACCCAGGGTTAGCAACTCTTAGATCCCCAGGGCATCAAGCTGTTCCTCCACCTGTACTGAATGTCCACATGGCATTGTCATTCATCTCAGGAAGAATTGGGACAAGGCCACATTCATCTATGTCCCTGGTACCAGCATATGAAATTGTTAGTGAACATTTCCTAAATAAACTAGTGACTAAATGAGTGCAGAATAACACGAATTAAGTACTCTGGGCTTTTGGTTCCTGGCCAACAGGGATTTGAATCACTGCCTGCCTCTAATTGTGTGATTTCACCTCACTGAGCCTCGTTTTCCTTATACAGTTGATCTTCATTATTCATGAATTCCGTATCAGCGAATTCACCTAGTTCCTGAAATTTATTTGTAACCCCCAAAGCAATACTTGTCGTACTTTTGCGGTTATTCATGGGGATGAACAGAGGCAAAAAATCTGGGTTGTCCAATACACTCATTTCCTGCTGAGGTCTATGAAGCAACAGGATTCTCTGCTTTCTTGTTTCAGCTCTAATAAAAGTATATAATGTTCTGGCTCGGTGCCTGTAGCACAGTGGTTATGGCGCCGGCCACATGCACCAAGGGTGGCGTGGGTTCAAACCCACCCCAGGCCAGCTAAACAACAATGACGGCTGCAACAAAAAATAGCCGGGTATTATTGTGGCAGGTGCCTGTAGTCCCACTACTTGGGAAGCTAAGGCAAGAGAATCACTTAAGCTAAAGAGTTTGAGGTTGCTGTGAGCTATGATGCTACAGTACTCTACAGAGGGTGACATAAGACTCTGTCTCAAAAAAAAAAAAGTAAATAATGTTCTTTCAGCGGTCTATTTAGTGCCCCATTTTCTCACATTTCTTGTGGGTTTTTTTTTTTTTTTTTGGTGGTTTTGCTGTCTAAAATGGCCCCAAATTGTAGTGTTTTTGTGCTATCTAGTGTTCTTAAGTGCAAGAAGGCTGCGATGTGCCTTACAGAAGAAATGTATATGTTAGTTTTCATATAGGAACAAGGTATAGTGCAGTTGGCCATGAGTTCAGTGTTAATGACTCAACAATATATATTAAAGAAATTGTCTCAGTTGGGCATAGTGGCTCACATTTCTATCCTAGTACTTTGGGATGCCAAGGCAGGTGGATTGCTTGAGCTCAGGAGATAAAGACTAGCCTGAGCAAGAGGTAGATATAGACCCCGTCTCTACCAAAAATAGAAAAACTAGCCAGGCTGTGTGGCAAGCACTTGTAGTTCCACCTACTCAGGAGGCTGCAGCAAGAGGATTGTTTGAACCCAAGGGTTTGAGGTTGCTGTCAGCTATGACATCATGGCACTCTACATAGGGTAAGAGTGAGACTCTATCTCAAAAAAAAAAAAAGAAGTCATTGAGAGGCCGGGCACAGTGGCTCATAAAATCAGGTTACATATTGACAAAGTATGACCAGAAGGAACCTGGTCTTTCCCTAAGGAATAATCATTTTGTATTTAATGTTCTTAGTGACTTTATAAAAAATAACTAGGCCAGGCGTGGTGGCTCATGCCTGTAATCCTGTCACTCTGGGAAGCTGAGGCTAGTGGATTGCTTAAGCTCAAGAGTTTGAGACTGGCCTAAGCAAGAGCGAGACCCCCTCTCTACTAAAGATAAACAAACTAGATGCCAGGGCACTCTACCCAGGGAGACAAAGTAAGACTCTGTCTCAAAAAGAAAAAAAAGAAAAGAACTATTGAGAATAATGAGAATTGACTGTATACAAATGGGGATAATGATAGAATCCCTATAGGTGGAAGAAGGGAAGAAGGCATACCACCGCCTTCAGTTGGGGGATTGAGATAATGTTAGCAAAGTGCTCAGCATAGCTTCTGGTACATAGTAAGTGCTCAATAGACATTATTGTTTTTTTTTTTTTTTTTGAGACAGAGCCTCACCTGGTGACCCTTGGTAGAATGCTGTGGCGTCACAGTTCACAGCAACCTCAAACTCTAGGGCTCAACCGATTCTCTTGCCTCAGCCTCCCGAATAGCTGGGACTACAGGCGCCCACCACAACGCCTGGCTATTTTTTGAGACGAGGTCTCACTCAGGCTCAGGCTGGTCTCAAACCCATGAGCTCAGGCAATCCACTCGCCTCGGCCTCACAAGTGCTAGGATTACAGGTGTGAGCAACTGCACCTGGCCTCTCAATAAACATTATTAATATTGTTAATATGGATGAGTGAGAAAGTGAAGGAGAGATTTTCCCTTTCTCAGGGTTCCTTTTCCCCAGGGGCTAAATTTCAGTTGTACAGCTCTTGAGCTGGCTCTTAGGCTATACCCAATGGAGAAGATTGTGTGGGAGCCATGAGGCAGGGGTGAGACCAGAACCTGTAACAAAGAGCTCTACTCTTATGCAGGCTTGGTATGTCATAGAGGCCTCAGCTACCCTGGCCAGTAGCCCTTCTCAGGCACACTGCAGAAGCTCGCCATGGTCATGGGGCCCTCTCTGCTTGTCCGAGGCCCTCGGTCCCGGGCCATGAATTCCCCATATCACAGGCCAGGTATCAGCTGGCCTAGGCCCCGGTTTCCCAAGATGTTCAAGAGTAGCCGCAGAAGGTACCGGCAGAAACCCCAAGGCCCAACTGGCATCAGTGCAGCCAACAATCGTGCCACCATGACCACCAATATCAACAACACCCATGCTGCCACCACCAGGGTGTGGATCTTGCCACCTCGAGGTTAGCTGGGGGCAGGAGGAGCCCATAAGCCAGGGTGGGGTTTAAAAAACAGAGCCACAGATATTTTACCCAGTTGGTCCTCAGGCACTGTAAAGGACCAAGTTCTATGAAATACCACCCCAAGGACAAAGTGGGGTCTCGATGGCAGGCATACCAAGAGACTTCATGGAGGGTGGAGTGGCTAGAAGCAGAGGGGCTGGGGAGGTGGGTGAATCCAAAAAGCAGTGGAGCTTCCAGACTGCTGCCTTCCTCACACGCTTCCTTCTCTTCCTCTCCTCAGTTCTCAGACACCTCTGTCAACCTGGGAGCTTCCTGATCCTCTAGGAAGACCTAGAAGCTAGCCCAGAAACTTGGCTTGCTCTGGACCTGCATCTCCTAGGGGCTGTGCATGGTGAATAACAGACAAATGCAATCATTCCGCTCAAACTGCCTTATTCCACACCAAGGTGTTTCCAGATGACAGTGCAGGATATGAGGGCTGAGTGCTCCCAGGGAAAGGCTTCAGTGATCACAGCAGGGACAGGACAAGGTCAGCTTTGGATCTTCCCCAGGAGTTAGGGGCTCTCCTGCCTTACACTCCTGCTTGCACAGGGAAAGGGTCTTTGTAGATGTCTTGGAAGGTATAGGAGAAACAGATCAGAGAGGGGTAGGAGGAAGGACAGAGACCTGTAAGTGCATAGTATGAGGTGGATGGGGTCTGTGTGCCCGTGACATCAGTGTAGGGCAGCTGTGGTGTGTGCGTGTGAGAACAGAAGAGGAGTATAAGCGGACGTGGCTGAATGTGCCCGAGGTGTGCCAGAGAGGGCATTGGCTCTGCTAAGGAGAATGAAAGGCAGGAAGGGGATGGGGCAGTCTGAAGGAGGACAGGGTGGAAGAAGCCATACCACCGCCTTCAGTCTCCAAACCATCCTCTGGGGGCAGTGTTTTCCAGACTGGCAGCTGAGCTGGGGGCAGGGCAAGACTGAGTTTGAGCCCAGAAAGAGGAGAGGGTGCTAAGCTCTCTGGCCTGGGGATTTTGCATTTGGATTTCTGAGTGTGTATCCATGTGTCATTAGGTGTAACTGGGTTTCTGTGGGGTTGTCTCAGTGGCTAGGAGCATTGTGAGGGACTTGGTTCCTAATGTGTTGCATTGTGTGTGTGTGTGTGTGTGTATTTGTGTGTCTGTGCACATGCGCACATGTCCCAGTGTTCCAACAGCTAACTACAGTTCCAGGCCTACCTTCCCTGAGGGTTAGGGATAGGAGTAAATCCTGAGACCTTTGGTGGCCTGAGGGCCAAGAGTTCAGGAGGCCTGGCTAATGTCCTTTGCTGCTTCTGAAGGGAAAACTAATTGTGTCTCTATGGGGAGGGGACCCTGAGGGGAGGAGTGGGACAAGGAATTCACTGACACACCATGCCCAGACAGTACTCCTCTGGCTATGGGAGAGAGGTTGCTGAACATCACTTAGATCTGGAAGGTGGCTGGGCCAGTACCCCAGGGCCCAAGGAGGCCTGGACGTATAAAGATACGTGACACAGTCCATGAACACATGCAGATGTGTAAATATAAGTGGACTCACAGACATAAAATACAACAAACACACATGCATGAAAGCACATACCATAAACAGAGCTAGGCACCGACAGGAATGTACACAACGCACCCCACCCCCCTCATATGACACATGTGACAACACATGCAAATGCCTACAAATGAACACAGACACAAACATGCATGTACCCAGATACAAGCACACAAGCATATAAACACAGACACATGCAGTCACATTCGTGCAATCCCAGGCACACACAGACATACACACGTGCAGACACACTCACCAGACTTCCCTGCCCCTGCAGCCCTGGGACCCAGAAGCCTCCCTCCCCTGTATAAGTGTGTGTATACGTGTGTGTGCATGAATGCGTGCCCACATTTGTGTCTGTGAGAGTGTGTGTGTGTGTGCACGCCTGTGTGTATGAGGGGGGTGCTATGCTGTGGGAACCAGATGACATCATCTGTTCTGGCTATTTTTAGCTCCATCTGCAGTGAAGGCTCCTTCACTGCCCTTCCCCCTCCAGGTTCCCAATTTTCCTTCCCCTCCAGGCTCTCAGAGGCAGCAGCAGCCAGAGGACACCTACCACCTCAGCTTAGGTGGCCCCCTGGATGACTGGGTGCAGCTCACTTGCCCACCAAGCCACAGTTTTTCTGGAAGCTCAGAACACTGGGCTCCCAGCCCAGAAGGCCTGGGGTGGGTAGGATTAGCTGACCCTGCTAATCTCCAGCCCCTCAGGTGCCTCTGCTTCTGCTTTTCAATCTGCAACTTTGTGTCAGTCAACAGTGCCTGCTATGTGCCAGGGAGAGTGCTAAATTCTCCAGATAGAGCAGTGAGAAAGACAGTGGGAGTTCTTCCCCATAGGAGTTACAGGCCTGTGGGAGACTGACATTAAACAGGGCACCAGGCATTTCATTAAATTGTGAGGAGGGCTCTGAGCACTGGTAACAGGGGCATTTAGTCTAGATGAAGTTCTCTGTCTCTCTGCTCCTCCACGTCCCATAGATGGGGTAACCTGAGGAAGCCTTTCCTTGCACCCTTCACTCCAACAATCACACTTCCAGAATTCCACAGAGCAGTGCTTCCTTCTCACACCCAAGGCTGTGTTCCCAACACTACACAAACCCACCATCACTGGTAGCCCACTGCTGTTCACATTCTCTTGTTTCTGTTTTTTGCTTTGAGATAGGGTCTCTGGAGCGTAACAGTGCTATCATAGCTCACTGCAACCTCAGACTCCTGGTTCAAGCAATCCTCTTGCCTCAGCCCCCTGAGTAGCTGGGGCTACAGGTATGTGCCACCATATCTGGCTAATTTTTTAAATTTTTTGTGGGGATAGTCTCACTATCTTGCCTATATAGGTCTTGAACTCCTGGCCTCAAGTTGTTCTGTCTTGGCTTCCCAAAATGCTAGTGTAAGCCACCATGCCTAGCTCCCCCTTTTCTTTGGAACCTTCCCATAGTCTGGAAACTGAGAACACTGGGCTCCCAGGCCAGAGGGCCTGGGGTGGGTAGGATTAGCTGACCCTGCTAATCTCCAGCCCCTCAGGTGCCTCTGCTTCTGCTTTTCAATTTGCAACTTTGTGTCAGTCAACAGTGCCTGCTATGTGCCAGGGAGAGTGCTAAGTTCTCCAGATAGAGCAGTGAGAAAGACACTGCTGGGAGGCAGGCCACTGTTCCCAATCTATAGATGAAAAAAAAAAAAAGGCCCAGAGTGGGGCAGTGCTCCACTATTCCTCACAGTGCCTGGGGAGATGGCAGGCAGGTGGAGGAGGAAGTGGGAGCACTCTGAGACAGCTGGCACAGGTGCAGGAGGTAAAGGGGAGGAGGTCATGGCCTGAGGGGTCCATGCCAGGAGGAGGGCTTCCTGCTACAGCCAGCCTCAGGCAGCCACCGGAAAATCGAGTTTGGCAGCTTCAACCACATGATGCAAGACTGGAGAAAGGGTCCAGATAGGATCCGCGGAGGCAACCTGGGGCAGGCTCATCTTCTAGCCCCGAGTTTTATCAACAGTCTGGTTGTGGGAGCATTTTATAATTCTGGCACCCTTTGGAATGTGAGGAGAACAGTTCTGATAGGCTGGGTGCAATAGCTTACGCCTGTAATCCTAGCACTCTGAGAGGCCAAGGCAGGTGGATTGCTTGAGCTCAGGAGTTTGAAACTAGCCTGAGCCACAGCAAGACCTCATCTCTAAAAATAGCCGGGTGGGGGGGCACCTGTGGCTCAGTGGGTAGGGTGGTGGGTTCAAACCTGGCCCTGGCCAAACAGCAACAAATAATAGCCAGGCGTTGTGGCGGCACCTGTAGTCCCAGCTACTTGGGAGTCTGAGGCAAGAGAATTGCCTAAGCAATTGGAGTTGGAGGTTGCTGTGAGCAGTGAGGACACAGCACTCCAACCAGGGTGACAGCTTGAGACTCTGTCTCAAAAAAAAAAAGTACAGGAAAAAGTTGT
>CAUYPK010139028.1:0-37836 GCA_963574355.1 Loris lydekkerianus
AAAGCTGATGGATGAAGTAATTAAGAGTATGAAACCCAAATAAACAGCCACCATGTTTTCAAAACAGGTTTGTAAAAACTATATTTGTTACATTGTGCACAAATCTTTTATATGAAATAAATACCAAACTACATTCTTCTGGAAAAAAAAAAAAGAAAAGAAAAGAAATAGTGGGAAATATTAACAAATGGAAGAACATACCATGCTCATGACTGGGAAGAATCAACGTTGTGAAAAGCAATCTACAAATTCAATGCAATCCCCATTAAAATGCCATCATCATACTTTCAAGATTCGGAAAAAATAATTCTTTGTTTTATACAGAACCAGAAGAAACCCCGCATAGCCAAGCAATTCTGAGTAAGAAAAACGAAGCTGGGGTTATCACCCTACCAGACATACAGCTGTCCTACAGGGTCATAGTGATCAAAACAACATGGTATTGGCACAAAATAGAGACACTGACATTTGGAATCGAACAGAAAACCACAAGATGAAACTAACTTCTTACAGCCACTGGATCTTTGATAAACCAAACAAGAACAAGAACATACACTGGAGAAAAGAATCCCGGTTCAATAAGTGGTATTGGGAAAACTGGATAACCACATCTAAAAGACTGAAACTGCACCCGCACCTCTCACCACCTGACAAAAATTGATTCAAGATGGATAAAAGATTTAAATCTAAGGCATGGGCTTGGTGCCCGTAGCACAGTGGTTAGAGCACCAGCCACATATACCAGAACTGGCAGGTTTGAACCCAGCCCAGGCCTGCTAAACAACAATGACAAATGTAACAAAAGTAGCCAGGTGTTGTAGTGGGCGTCTGTAGTCCCAAGTACTTGGGAAGCTGAGGCAAGAGAATTAGGTAAGTCCAAGAGTTTGAGGTTGCTGTGAGCTGTGATGCCACAGCACTAGTAAGACTCTGTCTCAAAAATAAATAAATAAATATAAATAAATAAATCTAAGGCATGAAACAATTAAAATCCTTGAAGAAAGTGTGGGGAAAACGAAGATATCGGCCTTGGGAAAGATTTTATGAAGAAGACTTCCGTGGCAAGTGCAACAACAACAAAAATAAACAAATGGGACTTAATTAAACTGAAAAGCTTCTGTACAGCTAAGGAAACAACCACCAAACAGACAACCTTCAGAATGGGAAAAGATATTTGCATATTATTAATTGGACAAAAGCTTGATAACTAGGATCTATAGAGAATTCAAGTTAATTAACAAAAGAGACCCAACAATCCCATATATCACTGGGAAAGAGAGATGAATAGAGCCTTCTCTAAAGAAGACAGATGAATGGCTAACAAACATATGAAAAATTGCTCATCATCCCTAATCAGAGAAATGCAAATCAAAACCACCCTGAGATATCACCTAATCCCAGTGAGAATAGTCCCCATCACGAAGTCTCAAAGCTATAGATGCTAGTGTGGATGTGGAGAGAAGAGAACACTTTTACTTGCTGGTGGGGCTGCAAACTAATACAACCTTTTTGGAAGGAAGCGTGGAGACTCCTCAAACTCAAATTAGACCTCCCATTTGATCCTGCAATCCCATTACTAGGCATCTACCCAGAAGAAAAAAAATCCTATTATGATAAGGACATTTGCATTAGATTATCACAGCTCAGTTTACAATTGATAAAATGTGGAAACAGTCTAAATGCACACCAACCCAGAAATGGATTAACAAGCTGTGGTATATATATATATATACATATATATAATGGAATACTATTCAGACACTAAAAAAGATGATGACTTTACATGTTTTGTATTAACCTGGATGGAAGTGGAACACATTCTTCTTAGTAAAGCATCACAAGAATGGAAAAGCGAGAATCCAATGTACTCCATTCTAACATAAAGGCAGTAGATGAACTAATACAAGGTGGGGGTAGGGGAATAAGCAAGTGAGGAGAGGGCAAGAGGGAGGAGGATGGAGGGTCATGGTGTATGGTACACCTCGTGAGATGGGACACATTTATAAGAGGGACTTTAACAAATGCGATCAGTATAACCTAATTGTTTTTACCCTCAATGAATCCCAAACAATTTAAAAAAAAAAAAATATCTCTGGGAGTCCTGAGGAAGAAATTCACTCTTTTCTCCAAGAAAATGTGGGGACTAAAGCTGCTACCACCATCTTACACATAGCCTAGTGCTAGAGCCAGCCCAGGAATGATTAAGAGAGGATGTGCTAACAACCAAGGTCCTGAGTACATCATTTTAGCCTGAATCCAGAGAAGAATAAGGCTTGCCTCATCCTTGATATCTCAGTTAAGGAAGACAATAAATTTTTTTCTTGTTCATCCCTTGCTACCAAAGGTGTCATCAGTGATACAGTCATCAATTGACCCTGGAGTATTGTGGAGGCATCATGAAGGGTTATGCCTGACTCTTTTTTTTTTTTTTTTTTTTTTTTTTTTTGGCAGTGTTTGGTCAGAACTGGGTTTGAACCCACCACCTCTGGCATATGAGGCCACATATGCCTACTCCTTTGAGCCACAGGTGTTGTCCTATGCCTGACTTCTTGACAAGTAAGTCCATGAGCACCTGAGCTTTCTTGGGAGAATAAAATGAGATTGTTATAAGGATGCATGTGGATTTGAACCAAAATTGGAAAGTCCTCCAAAATTGGCAAGGTGGCTCCAGAAATATCCTTCCCTCTAGCTCTTCTTCCTGTGTCTTCCCTTCTGTCTTCCTTTCTGTCTTTCTCCTGAATTTGTTTTGCCAGCTTGTTCCAACAACTGGCACCCTCTCCTAACACAGATTTTCTGCTGCTTTGAAAGCTTGAATGGCCACCACCCCAGCTTCTCCTGGTGGCATCTCTTAATGCATCCTCTCTGCTTCTTATCTTGCAGTTATCTTGCTCCTACCATCCCTCTCAACTCCCAATTCCAAAAAAGTAACTAGATAGGTCTGACAATTAAGTTTGTGAACTTGCCACCATGTGCTTACATTGGCAGCACTGTACAAACAATTTGGTAAGGTTTCATAACCTTGGTATATTAGTGTTTCACACCTGTGTTTGTGTCAACATGTGGTGGTGTCTCGCGGAGTGGCACTCATTTTTGTTGTGGCATGTTTTTGTGTGCCATTACAAAAATATCAGAGCTTGAATACAGCAATGAACAAACATTAAAGTTCTTGTTAAAGTTGGCAAGAGTGGAAGTGAAATCAAGGTCATGTTAGTCCAACTTTATGATCCATGAATAAAATGGCAATGTACAAATGGAGTAAATGATTTTCCGAAGGGAAACAAAGTGTCACTGATGAAGAGGAGTTAAGGCAATGAGTAACAAGCAGAACTAATGAAAACATTGCAAAAATTCATTGAATTATGTGTCAAAATCTTCAACTGACTGTGAGAAGCATTGCAGACCAAGTAAACATCAATAAAGAAACTGTTAAGAAAATCATCACTGAAAATCTTGACATGAGAAAGGTGTGGTTCTTGCATCATGACATTGCGCCAACTCACACAGCACTGTATGTGAGGGAGTTTTTAGCCAGTAAACAAATAACTATATTGGAACACTCTCCCTACTCACCTGATGGTAGACTAGAAGTTTGCATTGGTACCTCCCTTCCTAAGGGGAGTATTTTGAAGGTGACTATGATGATATCCAGCAATGAGGAATGTAGCACTTGGTCTAAGAGGAGTTCACAAATTTAATTGTCCCACCTCAAAGATCATCCTTAACACCAGATGAAAATTCACAAGTCTAGGCCAGCTGATAAATTCAGGGCCTGGATCAAGCACCCCCTCCTATTCAATGATCGCATGATTTAAACAATGACCACTTACTTGCTGTCCCCTCTGCTAGGGTCATGGGCATGGCAGGTACCACTCGTGATGTGCCTTGTATGCCCACACAGAATTATTATATTAGGCAGAAGCGCAACTCAAATTGGTACAGGCATCAAATGGACTTTTCTTTGTCTGTTTTAAATCAAGAATCCAGGGCAGCCAGGCTTGGATGGAGCCACTTAAATGATGTCACCAGATCCTGGCACCTATCCTCTATTTTAGCCCCACTTTCCCCACATACAGGCTCTGGAGTTAAGGAGAAGTAGAACTTCCCAATGACATGGCCTGAGAATAGGGGAAGACACATGGGCTTTGTCACCAGAAGAAGCAAGAATGCTGGATAAATAGGCCAAATACACACTGTACCAATGACAACCATTACCCAATCTCTCTCTCCCCTTCAAGGTCCCAGCTCGAGGATCCATCCCGCAGAGGATGGAATCAACTCTACCCAAGAGAGTTTCAAGGGAGGTACCAATGAAGCCGAAGAAGGACAAAGAATGCTATGTAACAACAACCCCAGATGTCTTTCCTGAGCCTTCTCTCTCTCCCCTAAGCCCACTACCACCACTCAGAGCTCGCACTTTATCACTCTCACAGCCATGAAGGCTAGTCCAGAGAAAACAAGTCAGCCAGTAGGAGAAGTGGCAAGATCACCCACCCACCCCCTGGCCGCAACTGAGAGGTGTGTGGAGGGAAGTCAAGGAATGTGGTGCTGCCCAGCTCACCACTTGATCTCACCAATCAAAAAGAGAGTGACAGTGTTTTGGTCAGCATTTGCTGCTTACCACAAGCGTTTATACCTCCCTCCATACCTGTGAGTTGGCTGCACTCAGCTGTGGCATAGGCTGGACTAGTTGAGCCCAGGCTCCCAGGTGGTCTTGGCCCTGTGCCTCAGATCTCTCACCAGCCTGGAGCCAGCACTCTCTGAACCATGCTTTTCTCACCACGATGGCCCAAGCACAAGACAGCAAGGCCCACTACACAGCACATTTGCAGCCTTTGCTCACAGCATCTCTGCCCAGCAAGTCACATGGCCAAACCCAAAGTCAAATCATGGGGAAGTACGTTTCCCACCAGGTAGCAGAATGTGAAAGTACATAGGTACTACAAAAGTTTTGAGACAGACTATGTCATGGTCCATTATTTCACTTCCAAGAAGCACAATCAACAGCGTCCTTTCTGATTCACCCCTGCAAGTTTCAACTTGGCTTATGGGTGTTGCTGGGAGGACTTCATCTGTTTCCATCTGCACAGATTTATTTCTTGATTTTTTATATCTCAGAACTTTTGTAATGACTCATATACGATACCAGGGCCAGGAAGAGAGGACTTGGGACCAGTGATTTAATCTGCCACGGAGGTAAAAGAACAACCTTCCCCACAGGCCCAGTACTTTTAACCAACTTATTTGTTATAGTGAAAGCTCAGCCGGGAGCTAAAGCCCAGTAACATGGCCTTCTCTAAGGCCTTGAGATCTGCCTGAGGGAATGAAGGTGGACATGAGAGATCCCTGAGCTCCCTACAGAGGCCACACCTGGAATGGTGCAGGTGTTCAAAGGGGATTACTTCTCTTCTGTCCACTGCCGGTGCAGTTCCAATTCAGTCATCAGAAAGGCCGGCTCAGGTAGCAATAAAATTTGGAAACCCCACTTAAGTTTTCCCGTCTGTCACTGCTGGGTCCAGCCGCAGACAACCCCCTGCCCTCTGAGAGAGTGATGTGGTCAGCGTCCTCTCCCAGCAGATGTCTGAAGTCAGAATATGAGCAGAGGAAGGCCTTATGCTCTCTGACTCTGGATGAGGTTTCATTATCAAAGAGGCACTTTGACAGGTTTTTTCAAGAACTTCCCATCTCCCACCCCCATTCCAGAGCTAGAGTTCCCTTGACCCTAGTGAATCAACCAGAAGTCCCTTGCTCCTTCTGTGGGACCCAGAGAGTTCACCCACTTCCTTCCACCATGCTCCCATCACCCCTCAGGTAGGCCTGTGCTCAGAAGCTGTCCCTTAGCATAGAGCAGAATTTGGGAACAGAGATGAGGCTTATCTTACTTGAATCTTCGCCTCTGGTCACTCAGCTGTCCCAGTGACACACTGGTCACACATGCCTCTCTCATTCACGTGGCCTACACCTAGTTGTGGAAAATACACACAGATCCACGTACTGACAAGACCCCAGGCCCAGGCTAAAGTAAGTCCTCATTACATTTAGGCCCACAATCCTGCCACAAGCTACGTATCTGGTTGCCCAGATCCACAGTCTGGCCCATGTTACAGGGACTGCCACTACTTATCAACACAGCAGCAGCCTGCTCAACCCCTCTAAAGCCAAAAGGCATAATTGTACCCACCAATGGTCTATCTGGCTCCCAAGTTCCAAGGGACAGGAAGCCAGCTCTCAGAGCAGTGCTGGAGTACAAGCTGCCCTTTGCTGCACCTGTCTCCCTGATTGGGAGCCCACATCACAGACCCACTCCTCACCAGAGGAATCTAGCAAATTTCTTCCTCCTTCCTCCCCTCACCTAGCCTTTCCTGTCTCACTGGATGCAAGTTGTCCAGCTGGTTCTCAGACATCTTTGGAAGTGTATATCTGCTCTGGACTTTGAGAGCTCACTTTGTGTCTCAGCTGATGTTTCAACTCAATATCTTGATACATCAAAAACCACTCTATCCTGGCAGCCTCTAGAAGATGCCCTCTCCTGTCTCATTGCCCAAAACACTGTTGGGCACCATCCTAGCTGCAAAAGGAGCTGTCGAGCAGAATGTAGCAAAGGGGGTGGGAGTGTGATGGCTCATCCCTGGGCAGAACACACTGCTGCCCTGGAAAAGTGTGAGTCTACTGTGAACATCAGAGAGACAGGCAGAGAGTTGTTTGCCATAAATAGCTCTGAGTGTTAAGCCTTCAAAGGCTCAGTAAACCTGGGACAGCTGAGTAACCAGAGGTGAATATGCAGGAAAGACAAACCTCATCTCTGTTCCCAAAATCTGCTCTGTGCTGAGGGGCAGCCATGATGCTCAAGAGCCTGCAACTAGAACAGCCTATGCCAAAGACAGCTCAGTCCCTTCCTAGTGGTACTGTCCCCACATTTCCAGGGACAGCTTGTGGTCAGCACAGCAGCCGGTCTCTCTGTCCTCTCCATTTCAGCCCTGTGCTCCTAGGCTGGCTTCTGTTTCTCATTTGCTTCCCTGCATAGGGGCTTCTCATAGAGCCAGACTCAGCTTCTTCAGCTCAACAACTCCTGCCAAAAAGGAACTGTCTCTTCCCTAGTAGATCCACCTAAAATTCCAGGATTGATCCTGATTATCCTCGTGGGGGTCTTAAGTCCATCCTTGAACCTGTCCCTTTAGCCAAGAAATGCACTATGCTGAGTGGCCAGACCTGGGTCATATGCAAAGTCCTAAAACAGGAGTGAGGAGGTAAGTTCCAGGTACTGAGTGGGCAGGGAAGGGAGAGAAAGTATTTCCCACAAAAGAAAAGGCAGTATTCTGGTGCCTGGAGAAGGGAAAAGGCTGCCAGGCAGCAGGTAGGGAGGCAAAAGAGAAGAAACCACTCCAGGGAGACAAGAGTGATCCACAGGCCCTGGGCTCCATCCTGGCACTCTGTGTGCTTGTCTGTAGGATGGGACACATTTGGAGCCAGTGTGGCTCAGTGGAGGACAAGGGACACCTTCAATTCAATGAGGAAAGAAGAAGCTGTAAGGAGTTAAGTCTGAGCCACTCTAGCAGAACCAGAGAGAAGCCAAGATGCTGGTGGAGAAACACTCCATCTCTCAAAGAGGGACCTGGGGTGACCAGGATGCAATTTGCATAAAAGTAAGAAACACAGTTGTCAACATATTTCTCCATGTGGCCTTTATCCTGCTACAGCCTCTCTGTTCCTAAGTGATGAGAGATGACACTGCCTTAGACAGGGGCTGATTCTTAAGGTTAATTGAAAGTGGCCTTTCTCGTGAATCATCCACTGCAATGAATTATTCATCACCTGCAGGCATTTGCAGGCCTTTAAACTCGTGGACTTCCTGCACCCCTCCTTGGAAATGCTTCTGCCAATGGGGATATGACTTCCTTTTGGCCACAGAAGAGAGAAACCATGTCTGCTGTTGTTTCCAGGTTTCCCAGCTCCAGAGACCCAGGGAGGAGCAAAATCTGAAAACAGGAAGCAGAGCTAGGACTGCAGCTAGACCCAGGAGGCTGTTCTGTTCTGTACAGTTGGCTCCAGGCCAGCCGGGTCTCAGGACCCCTGTGGGACAGTGGATGGAGGGGAGGCTGACACAGGGCCTGTGGCCTGTGACCTGATCCACAGGAGATGGTCTCCTGGGGCCTTGCATGGGCCCATCAGCTGGTTACCAGGGAGGAAGAATGAGCAGGCCAAATGCTGGGCCTACCTCCATCACTTACTGGGAAGGCCATGAAGCCTCTGAGTCAGTTTCCTCATCTGAGGGGGTGGTCCTGACCCCACAGGGCTGACCTGAACCAGAGCTCAGTGGAATGGTATACACCAAGCCTATGTCCTCATGCCCAAAACATCAGAAGTAGAAAGAAAGAGGAAAGACTCAAAGCTCACGGGCTGGCTAGACATATAGGGTGGACATAAAGTTCGTGTGCAACTTAAATAGTAAACTAATTTAATTTACTATTAAAATAGTAAACTACTTTAAATTGCACACAAACTTCATGTCCACCCTCTGTAAGGTGCTTGTAAACAGAGCTGACAACATGAGTGCAAGTCCCGGCAGCTGATCTCCAAGATGAGGCTGAGGCAGTGCTGTCAGCCCCTAGAAGTGTGATGCAAGAGAACACTGGCAGAAGCTAGTGGCAGCTCATCCCCAGGGCACATGCCCGTCATTGACACAGCCTTGGCACCCAATACTGGGGTTGCCTAGCAGAGTGGACACAGCCCCTGCCTTCATGGAGGGCCTGGTCTTCCAGGAGGAGTGCAGTGAGGTAGCAGTCCCAGGCAGAGTCCCATACCAACTTGGGAGCTGCAAGGCTGGTGAGGAAAAGGTGTGGGGCCTCGCAGAGAGGAAGATGCTGGAGGTTCCTCTTAAAGAGTGAGTAGTGGGTAAGGAGGGTGGGAAGGGCTCTGAGTATTTCAGGCAGGGAGAGTACCAAGAGGAAGCCTGGAGCTTCAGCTCCTGTTTCTGCCCTGAGCATGACAGAGGAATGGGGGGAGGGAGTTCCAGGTCACTGAGAATAGGAGGGGAGCCCAGAAGACACAAACTGGGGAGTAGGTACAGGATCAAATCTAGAGAGCAAAGAGGAGGTCAGCACAGCGCTCCAGGCAAGAAATGATGGAGACCTAGGTGAGGTTTTTGGTGATGATGGAGATGGACGGAGGAAGAAGAGTTGGCATGACTTAGTGGCAGCTAGGGAAGAAGATGGGAGCCCTGGAAAGGCAAAGCCTGGGGATGAGGGCATAGCAGCTCTGAGCCTGGCACTTTCTCACTGGCCATGAGCCTTTCCTTTTTCAAAGGTCATCCACCACCTGACCTCACACCCAAAACAGCCTGAGTGCTCCTCAGGCCCAACCATGGAGGCAGCTGGTATAGATGGGGTGCTGTGCCCTATTAGGGGTGGTCAGACCAGGTGCAGGGCAGTGGGAGGAGGGGTCAAGACAACTGAAGGGTTACCACACAGGGTCATGTGGGCCTTCCTAGCTAACTGAGCCAGTTTGGGGCCACAATGAGAACTCCAGGCAGGGGGGGAATATAAACCATCCCTCCCAGGGTGCTGCATGGACATTGTGGCCAGTGTCCAACAACTGTACCCCCCAAAGACATCCACATCCTAGTTCCCAGAACCTGTGAGTTGGGTCTCTACACGACAAAAGGGACATTGCAGGTGTGATTAAGTTAATGGTTTTGAGATGAGAAATTATCCTGGATTATCTGGTGAGTCTCATGTAATCACAAAGGTCCTGCTAAGAGGAAGGCAGAAGGAGTAGGTGTGGAAATGCCCTGTAGCAGGAGAGACTAGAAAAGGCCGTGCTGCTGGCTTTGCAGGGCATGGAAGGGGCTGCTACCAGGTAGCTTTGGAAGCTGGGAAAGGCCAGAGAAGACCTCCCTTAGCCTGCAGAAGGAACATAGCCCTGCCAAACATTTTACATTTCTAACCCTAGAACTGTGAGACACATTTGTAGTTTAAACCAGCAAATCTGTGGTTATGTGTTGCAGCAACAACAGGAAACTAATAAGGAAACATCTAACTCAGACCTGAGGGGAAGGACAGGAGGTTTGAGGGGAACCCAGGCCCTATCACCTGAGACTCTCTGAGAAGCAGAAGTCAAGGCCCAGGGTTCGCCAGACACTCTAGCCAATCTGACTGTCATGAGGGCATGTCTGCAGGAGAACAGAGGCTGGTAGGGGAAATGCCCTGCCTAGCCCCCTCTCCAGGGTGAAATGGAGAGGAAGGCCCTACTTCAGGGATAGTTGCCAGGCAAACTGTGGGGGTTCCCACCTTCGCATCATCCCACCCCACCCCATCCATGCTCCAGAAGGTGAGTTGCTGCTATCTGGGTATATAGGATCACTAAGGGCTCCCAGCAAGCTCCCTGCCCCAGCAAGGTGAGGGGGACCCCAGTTCAGGACCCATCCCACCTCAGGTGATCCAAAGCTCCAGCATGACAGTCTCAAGCACACTGCCTACATGGCCTACTAAGATAGGTACAGGGCCCCAGACCAATCCCCCTGACCACCACTACCCACACACCCACACCCACACCACACATACCCTTACAAACGCCTGAAGATCTGAGATGCTCCTCACCAAAATCTCCACGAGGGAGCTGTGTGGGTGACTAGGGTGACACCCACCAAGTGGCACTGGCCCGTGGGAGCAGACAGAGGCCCCATAGGGCCCTTATAAAAGCCCCTTCTTCAACCAGCCTCCACTGGCAGGCACAGGCCCTGCGTTCTAGTAATCACCATAGTAACAGGAGCTGTGGGTACTGAGGGGACCCAGGGGATGCTGCCCTGGATCAGATGATCACCACAACAGGGGCTGGGACTCGCTGCTGCTGCTCTCGGTTCTTAAGAATCCTTTTAGATACATTGTAAATCACTGTTGGGGCAGTCACCTTGTAAGAGCCCCTTGCATACATTAATCCTCGAGGAGGTGCTATTAACCCAACTGAGGAAAGTGAGCCCAGAGTGCTGAAGTTACATGGTCCAAATCGCACAGCTGGAGCGGAGAAGCCGGGTAGGAACCCAGGAAGTCGGGTTCCAGAATGGCGCGCTCACTCCTGGTTATCTTGTCTACCGAGACAGGTAACACGTACACGTGAGCGCTGCACCGCCGCGGCGGTCAGGCAATCCTGGGGCCTGAACGGGAGTGGAGATTCCGTCTTGGGATCCGGAGGGCTCCCTGCAGCCAGGGTGGGAGCCAGGCCTGGAGAAGGCGCAGCCTCAGCCTGCAGAGAATGGGGAAGGGGAAGGTGCGTGCCAAAGCCACCGAGGGTGGGGGGCCAGGTGTGCGGAGCCCTCTGTCACATGTGAGTGGAGAAGGCTTTAGTTCTACCCTCCAAGATGGGGCCCATCTTCTCACCCCGCCCCGTCGGAAGCCGCAGGGAGCCCCGGGCGCTCCTGGCACCGGCGCCTGGGACCCGCCCTGGCCGGAGCCCTGCGGTTTCCGGGAGCTCACGGTCGGCTCCGCGCCCCTCTTGGATAGTGGCCAGGGCCTTTCTGGATTGACCTGGAGCCTCGGGGCGCTGAGTCCCTGTCCACGCAGTCCAGTGCGCGGCCCCCAGCACCGCCGCAGGGCAGCAGCGCGACGACAGACCGCCCCCCACCCCCACCCAGCGCACGTCCGACGGCCCCGGGCCGCGCTCTAAGAGCCAGCCCCGAGCCGCACGGGGAGGCTTCCAGACTGGCGGGACTCAGCCCAGACTAGCGCCCCAAGGGCCGTCCGGAGAAGCCCCATGGCGAGTAAGTGCCCCCACCTCCCCTTCCAGCCCCACAGTGGCGTCCCCTCTGCCCCCCGTTGCAAGCCCTTGCCTCCTCCTCGCCGGTCTCCGCTGAAGCCCAGGGCCAGCCCTGCCCGGCCTCGCCCTTCTCCTAGAGGGATGCCAGGATGGAGCGGAGGGGAGACTAGCTGGTCGCAGTTGGTTGCGGCTTAGTTAAGTGGGGGGTCCCGCCTTTTCAGTACCCCACACCGTCCAAGCCCTGCAGCCCGTGCTTTCTTTGCTCAGCCTGGGCGGCGGGCAGGTGGGAACAAGCTTCTGAGCGCCCAAAGCAGGCGCCCGGCTAAGCCCCCAGGTCTTACCAAAGTGTCAGAAGCAAAAGGTCCCTTCCTTTCCGTTTCTCATACCTCCTGCCCTCCTCCTCATCTCGCCGACTCCCTAAATATTGGCTCATCTTGATAGGGGGTAGGGAAAGGAGGGGGTGTTAGAGGTTACAGAACCCAAGTAGGAGTCCAGCCTCACAAGAGGTTCCAGGACCCCAAGGGCTGGAGCTCTAAATGCAAACCAGGAGCAGTATTTCTTTCCTGAGCTTTCCTCAAATGATGGAGCTCACACCCCAGCTCCCCTTCTGAGCCTAAATAGGAGCCCAGGGAACGTGGAGGTTCTGGTGAGGGGAGGTTTGATTTCTACTCAGAAGCACAAGGAAATGCTCCAGCCAAAAAT
Organism: Loris lydekkerianus; assembly: GCA_963574355.1. Lineage (NCBI taxonomy): Eukaryota > Metazoa > Chordata > Mammalia > Primates > Lorisidae > Loris > Loris lydekkerianus. The sequence continues at coordinate 12,445 of CAUYPK010139028.1, forward strand.
CCCAAGGCCATTGCCAGCTGCTTTCTAAGGCAAACCAGAAGACTCTGCCCAGGGCACTGGGACCCCTGGGGAAATCGCCTTTCCGCTGAGATTAGGCACAGCCCAGCTAGCGGCACCCCTCCCCTACAGACACAGGAAGCCTGCTTCTGTGCAGCCTCTGAGAACCACCCCTGGGTGAGGAGTTTGAGGAGGCATCACAGTCCTGGTGGTCTCTCCCCTCAGAGCAGCTGGCCCTGGTGATTGGAGGCATCATTGGGGGGCTCCTCCTGCTGCTGCTGTTGATCGGGCTGAGCTGCTGTCTGTGGAAGAGACTCTGTACCACCCTTGCCTATGAGGAGCTGCCAGGGACAACAGCCTTGGCCAGCGCAGCTACCTTCAGCAGACAGGGGGACAGACTCTGCCAGCTGCATGCCAAGACCCCGCCAAGCAGGTGAGGCAGGATGTGGGGCCTGTTCTAGGGCCCTCTCTGTGGAGCTAACCTTGGGGTGGAGTAGGAAAGGAAGGTTCTGTTAATAGAGTTCCAGCCACCACGCTGGGAGCATCCACAAGCTAGTAGGTAGTCATTATGGAACCCATTTTCTAACTGAGGAGACTGAGGCTCAGAGGACATAAGTATCAGGTCCAGATAGCAACAGCTAGCAAATGGTAGAACAAGAATCAGAATCCAGACAGGCTGACGTCAGAGGCTGTGTTCTTTCTCCACCATCCCACTGCTATAGGCAGACAGAGGTGTTGGCTGACTGTGGGGGTTGGGGCATGCCATGGGCTCAGAAAATGATGCTCTGGCTTCCTCCTGGTGCCCACTGGATTTTTTTCCTCCAGCCGCTGGGCTCACCCCACTTGGCTGAGTGCTCTGAGGCTGTGCCATTCATTTGATACCTGCTTGCCATCTCCTTCCCTCTGGACAGGCCTCCAAATATGCCGTTCATGGTGCCCCCTTCCCTCCGAGACCAAGATTGGGTGCCCTTGCACAGTGGAGAGAGGGCCCAGGCCCCATGGGACCCCTGCCCAGCCCTGGAGCTCCTGCCTTATGCCCTTGGTGAGTGCTCCCTCCTAAGGTTCTTGGGGGTCAGGGTCCACTTAGGTAAACCTGTCTGCCTGGCTCTGGAACACAGCTTGAACCAGCCCAGGGATGCCAGAGTTGCCTGGTGACCACTCTTTCTGGGCACTTTTGTTTACCAAGTGCCTGCCACACCCCATTGCTGGGTGGGAAATGGCTTCATGTTCCATTTTGGAGTGAGACCTCACCCCAATTCTGTGAGGGAGGAATTATCACCCCATTTTATGCAATCATAAACTGAGGCTCAGAAAGGTTAACAGGCCATAGATACGGTACGTGATAGAGCTTGGAACCCAGCCCATGCCCAGGTGCAGAACTTGTGCTCGGTCCTGCTCAGAATGATGGGCTGGCCGACTGAGAGGGCAGAATGGTAGGAGCTGGGAACAGTTTTCTGCCACCTCTTTGCTCTAAAGGCCCCCTAAGAGACCTTCCCAGCAGCCACCCAGTAATCAGCTTGCTACTTCTAATTCAAAGGGGAAGGGAAAAAAGCAACACGTTATCACTGAGTCATTCTCTAGACACCCTCAGGGCCAGGCCAGGTGCTGGGCACTATGTCCCTGAATGCAGGCCCTGACCTCCAGGGATGGTGTGGTTCACAGGGGCCAAGGTTATGGGGCAGTGTCAAATGAATACTCTGAATTCTAAGGCCCAGGCCTTGGTGTGCAATGTCTTTGTGCTGAGAAGACTTCCTGGAGGAGCTGTGCTAGTGAGAGGGGATGTGTTTAGGCTAGAAAATTAGGGGTGGATGTGGTCAGCTAGTTGAAGTTCAACAGCAAAGGATGGGCAAGGATGGGGTTTGTGGATCTTTCCCAGGCCCTTGACTTCTTCCTCTGGCCTGCCAGCCCTCCAACCCTCTGTTGTAGGAGACACACGTGTGGTGGGGGCCATCAACCCAGAGCTGTACAAGTACCCAGAGGACAAGAGTGAGACCGACTTCCCTGCGGGCTGCCTAGGGCGGCTGTGGTTCTCCGTGGAATATGAGCAGGAGGCCGAGCGACTTCTGGTGGGCTTGATCAAGGCACGGAAGCTACACACCCCCTCAGAGACCTGCAGCCCCTTGGTGAAGCTCCATCTGCTGCCCGATGAGCGGCGCTTCCTCCAGTCCAAGACCAAACGCAGAACCTCCAACCCGCAGTTTGATGAGCACTTCATCTTCCAGGTACAGCCTGTGATCAAACAGGGCATGGGGCAGTCTGGCCTCCTGGGAAGCAGCAGGCATCACACAGGAGATGTGTCCCAGCCGGGGCCCTGCAGCCCCCTGGGACCCTCCACACCAGCTCTGCTTTACCCAGAATCAGACCCCTAATGGAGGTGGTGGCCAGAAGGCTGGGCTCTTCCTGTCCTGGCTACTTGGAAGAGAGAAAAAGAAAGCACATTTTTAGAGTAACTACTGAATGTCAGGCCCTGGCCTGTGGGGTTCAGAAGTAGCACCCCAAAGCCCTGGAGCAACGTGGAGTTTCTGGCAAATTTCTCCAAGGAAGGTGGAGGTGGGGACAGAAACTGTCCTATGCTGTCAGAGGTCAGCATAGTTCCAAGAGCCATTCTGGAGCAGGCGTGGAGCCTTTGCTGCAACTTGGGCTGTCTGGCTCAGGGTCTGAAGGTGGCAAGGCTGTCAGGGTACTGAGCCAGTTCTGCAGGGGCCTGGGAGCCTCAGCAGGTGACTTCCCTTAGGGGAAGCCAGCAATTGAGACCTTCTGAGAGGCCTTGGACAAACATTTTCTCAGCCTGGCTTGAGAGGTAAGGAGAGGCCAGCCAGATTCCAGGAAAAGTGTGATTGCTGAGGTCAGAACCATGATTCATGCCTTCCTCCCAGGCTGAGAGCTGGGAAGAGGGGTGCCATGGGGCCTGGTCCCAGGCCACTCTGCTAGGCTATGAGATTCACAGGTGAATCCACTTTTCTTAGGACAAGACCCAGGGCTACTGCCTTGCTGGCTGTACGGCCACATGTCATGCTTGCCTACCATGCTTATTTTTCTTGACTCACCACTCCCCCATTCCCCGACTAGATCCTGCCCCTCTATGCTTTAAAGGGGGAAGGGAAAAACAAGCAAGAAGAAGAGAAGAAAATCAGTATTAATGGGCCATCTGCTTTAGGACAGGCACTGTGATTGGGATGTTATCCCCTTTTGTCAAGCTGGCATGCCTACTGTCCCAGGCCCCAGGCCTGAGCTGCAACACAGAACCCTCATACTACTATGCAGACATATCACACCTGTGGCACCTGTTAAACAACAGAGTCCCATGTTCCTAACAAGGCCCCAAGTGGTGGAGGACATTGACTCCTCAGACCACACTCTAGGTAGCCAGGCCCTGGCACGTGGTCCCACTTCTTGGGAAGTAGCCCCACTGCTGAGAAGGATCCCCTGAAAATGCCTGGGTTTGGGGGAATGTGGGTTCCTGTTGAGACGCCCCGTCCCCTAAAGTCCCTGTGTCCAGAATGAGTCACACCTTCCCATGTTCCACCCCCTACTTTTCCATCAGGTGTCCAGCAAAACTGTCACCCAGAGGGTACTGAGGTTCTCAGTGTACCATGTGGACAGGCAGAGGAAACACCAGCTTCTTGGCCAGGTGCTCTTCCCCCTGAAGAGTGAGACCCTGGCAGGTGATTGCGGGCGCATCATCTGGAGAGACCTGGAGGCTGAGAACCTGGAGGTAAGATCGAGGTAACCAGAGTGTCAGCACTGCTGCGGGCAGCCAGCAGATATGCACCGGGACCAGCACCTGTCAGCCAGTGTCAGCCCTCCCATAACATACTCTAAACTACAAGAGTGACCCAGGCCCCAAAGCTGTTAGACAAAGGACAGACCCACTCTTGAGCAGAGAGGGGCCACCTGAGGTCCTTTTACACCAGCTGTCAGGTTACCCGGGGCAACATGAAAAATCAGCATTTGGATTCCCATCCAGGTCAGAGATCTGTGAGATGTAACACCACCAATATACAACCCAGGAAAATGTTCCCTCAGGCCCCAGAAAGGACAGGGTAGCTCAGAATAGACATTGGAATCCCACGACATGGGTGTGGTTCTTTAGGTGTGGTCCCTATGACTGCACCAATCCCACAACTCTCCAGACCTTAGTTTCCCCATCTAGTAAATGACAGTGGAGCCCAGGGGAGCCCTTGTGGATGTGACCCACGTACAGCAGGGAGGAAGGAAGGAGGCGCTGGCAGGCTTCCATGGCCACGCGCACCTGTCAGGCTAACATGACTGAGGTGCTTCTGTCTCGGCCTTCCCAGCCTCCCTCAGAGTTTGGCGACCTCCAGTTCTGCCTCAGCTACAATGACTATCTGAGCCGCTTGACGGTGGTCGTGCTGCGTGCCAAGGGCCTCCGGCTCCAGGAGGACAGGGGTGTTGTCAGTGAGTTCCTCCCTTTCCCCCCTCAGGGAAAGTCCTGCTCGCTGAGCTTGGGGTCTAGGTCTAGAGTCCAACCCTCACCCCTCGCCATCCAACTTCTGCTTGCATATTCTCCATTACGGAGTGCTCGTTTCCTCAGCAGGCATGCCCTTCCTCTGGGGACCATTTGGGTACAATAAGCCTCTTCCTATGTTGATCCCAAAGCTGCATCTCCTCAGCCTCCAACAAGGGTTTTAAGCCAGCCCCAACCCCAAGACCAAGCCCTGCCCCTTTTGTTTCCCAAGGAGCATCTTAGCTTCTTGAATGGTCCTGCCCACCTCTACCTCCACCATCCCATCAGCTGTGGGGTCCAGTTCATCCAAGCAAGGTCCTGCACCTCCCTGCTCCAGGGGTAGGGAGAACTCCCTACTCACTAGGGCACTGCTGCTCGGTGGGCAGTACACCTGTCCCCAGCCTCCCAGAACACAGGAGCAGGGGGAATGGACCCTGGCTCACCCCATACATCCCCACCCTATGTGGGTCGCCCCAGTGAGGTGGTGGTCATCTGGGTCCCTGTAAGCTAGCTGGAATTTAGACCTTCCATTATGGAGTCAAAGCCCTCTGCCCTACCCCCAAATTCTTAGTCCTCTGAACAGGAAAGTGTTTAAGGAGACCAGGTGGGCCTGAGGACCCAGAAGGACTGTGGTCCCCATGGCAATGTGGCTAGGCTCTGGTAAATAAGGGCGAGCCTGCCTGAGCTGGGAGTGCATTCCCAGGACAGAGGAAGAAACAGGAAGGGAGCTGGCGCTCCTAGGGCCATGTGAGGCAATACACCAATCAGGCCGCTTCCTCCCTCCATGACCTCTGGCCAGCAGCTGGCAAGCGTGAGTGACCTAGGGCCTGGGTTGGGCAAGGACCCTCACTGGACCTCCCACAGGCAGGATCTGGGCTCCTGCCCGCCTCCCCGGCCCACTGCTGTGCACTGCCCCTAGGCGTGTTTGTCAGGGTGTCTCTGATGAACCACAACAAGTTCATCAAGTGCAAGAAGACTTCAGCTGTGCTGGGCTCCATCAACCCTGTATACAATGAGACCTTCAGCTTCAAGGCCGACGCCACCGAGCTGGACACTGCCAGCCTCAGCCTGACAGTGATACAGAGCCTGGAAGGGGACAGTAAGTCTGCCCCCCCCCCCAACCCCAGGCTATTGGGGCAACAAGGAAGGGAAGGATGGCTGCGTGTTCAGACAGAGCGAATGCCTCCCACCCTGGCCTCAGAAGGAGCTGTGTTCCCAGGTTAAGGAAACTAGTGCTCAGAGAGGCTGAGATACTTTTCCAAGAACATGCAGCTTGCCGGCGGGAGGGCTGGGATTCACGCCAAGCTTCAGTCCAGTTGGACTGTGTGTGGTACCCTAGAAAGAGGTGAAGCGGTGGCCTCTGCTAACCATCCCCTCGTGGGGCAGCTCACCAGAGAGGTCAGGAGTGACCAGCCGAGTGACCTGGTGCTGTGGGCCATGGTGCCCCTGCATTTCTTCATGCCTTCTAGACAAGCTGAGAGGGTGCCAGGAGACTTAGCCCAGCCAGCTCTCCTGCACTGCCCATACCTGGTGCCCACTGCCACTGTGTGGGGAAGTAAAGCCATTAAGCCGTGGCCGGTCCCTGGGGCTGGACCTTTCTCCACTGTGGCAGTTGGGAGGGGAACGTTATTGTTGAATGCTCTTACTGATAGAAGAGGCCTTCTTTCTGGAGGCCCCCTTCCTTCCCCAGGTCTTTGAGGCAGACAGGCTTAATATAGCCCTGCAGGAAGATGCGTGGCAGAGCGGGTGGCCCCGAGGGGTGGGCTCTTCACCTCTCCAGGGGTTGGTAGAGGAGAAGTAGCCCTTCCAGCTCCAGAGCAAAGGCAGGGCCCTTTGGTGGGCTGTCAGATTGTGCTGAGAGAGGAGGGGCTTGTTGCCACTTCCTTCCAGGGGAGGAGCAAGTGAGTGAGAGAGAAGTCCCTGGGGGTGTCACTGGGGATGTGACTGTACTCAGGAGCACACCAGCACTTTCTCTCCCCTGCAGAGAGCCACCAGCTGGGCCGGGTGGTGGTTGGCCCCTACATGTATACCCGCGGCAGAGAGCTGGAGCACTGGGACGAGATGATCAGCAAGCCCAAGGAGCTGGTGAAGCGCTGGCACGCGCTCTGCCACACCACCGAACCTTGACTGGCGCCCAGGACCGCTGCTGTGCTTCGGGAGCCCACTGTCCTCCCAGTCACACAGGATGGCCAAAAGAATGGATACTTCATTCATCATCTGCCCGGTCTGCAGCTGTGGCCGGTGCAGTCTCCCTCCACACTCCATTCTTCCTACCTTGGAGCTGCCCAGCCTTGGAATACTGGCTTCTGGTCCTCACAGTCCTGAGTCAGACTGGAAGCTCAGGGGTTCAGAAGAAATACTCTACGTAGCAATGGCCTAGCCATATACACCACATGTATGTGCAGGGCAAACCTGGGCGCCACAATCAGGGAAAGCTGACGGCGTGTTGATGCAGTTGATGACTGTGCTGGTTTTAGCTGGGGTTTTTCCACCTCTGCCTGGGGGGATAACAGGGAAACTGCTGTGAGCCGCTTTCTTCGGTACCAACTGGTAGACCAGGTGTCAGCACAGCTCATAGTACCAGGAAAAGAAGGCCTCACCTGTGTGTTAGGTCCCTTCTGGGACTGTGGCCAGTTTCACCCCACCTCATGTCAAGCTTTGCCCATAGCCCACCCTCTCTGGAATCAAAAACCTCTCACCCCTGGTACTATAGTTTTCTGTGGTCTATTTTAACAGCATTCAGTTCCCAGGGATCTCGCTTCAAGCAGGACATGGTGAAAGGCATGTGGCCTTAGTGTAGCCCACAGGGCTGAGCACTTTTCCTGTAAAGCAGGACTCCAGTGTGATTGTTGTGCTGTGGTAAGCAGCAATCTAAAGTTCATTAAAATGAAAGTTCCCACACATCCCAGCCCTCAACTCCCTGGGAGTTATACTCAAGCTAATGAGCAGTCACCTCTTTGTCACTATTACTGAGACCAGCAGTTGGTATTTGCACCCTACCACTGTGGCACTTGGGGAGTCAATGCTTTGTTATATAACTAGAAAAGAACCTTGAACTAGTATCTTTTTCTTTCGCTGTGAAGCAAGTTCAGCAAAATAAGGTAGAGAATGTTGCACCAAGTCTGTGTCTCTTTAACTTGTCTTCCGATCTCTTTGTCATTGCACAAATAACAAGCTTTGCCTGGCAGTGGCTCATATGGACAGAGCGTCTTGTGTTTGCTTTTTCTCACTTAGTTCACTTGCACATTTTCAAAGCAGTCCACAAAGCTGCAGTGTCTAATAACTCCATGGCCACACAGAATAGTTCTCTATATGTTTACAGAGCAGGTTACTACTATGGAACTGCTTCTGTTTCACTTGACATCGACATCGGTGCCAGCCACCTCCACATTCCAAGGTGAGATTAATGGCTAGCAGTGGCCTAAGCCACTTGGAAAAGTTGGTTCAGTGTCCTCTTTGCAGGACAGAATGAACTGGTATTTCTGACTCACCCCCGAAAAATCTACATGCCAAAAGACTAACAGGCTCTCTGCTCTGAGAGGGAGCTGTTTTGAGCTGTCCTCTGTCTATAGTCATAGTCAGGGCAAAATAAACACACATGTTTCCCACAGACCAGACCCTGTCCACTGGTGACTCCAGCAGAAAGAAACTCTTTGCATTTCAATATAACATTTAAGAATCAGCTGGTCAATTTCCACAAAAGAAAGTGCTAGAATTTGATTGTATTTCATTGAATGTGTAGACCAATATTCATAACTTTAAAATATTGACTCTTCTGATCCATTAACATGACGTTAGGCCTTTTGTAAGTTTCTTAGAATTGTTTCATGCTTTCCAGCGAAGTGTTCTTGCACAGCTTTCATTAGATTTACACTCAGGTGTTTTGTATTGATTAATTGGTAGTGTACCATGTTATAGAGATTCTATTGCTACAAAAATATGTTGGCTTTGTATCTAGTGAGTGACCTTGCTAAATTCATTTAAATTGTAATAGTTTACAGATTCTTTGTGTATGATGTCCTCTGCAAATAACAGTTTTATTTTTTCCATTCCCAATTGCTTTGCCTTATGTACTGATTATCAACTTACAGTGGCTGGGCACTTGGATAAGAAAAGAAAAAAAAGACATCCAGATTATGAAGGAAGAATTAAAACTGTTTTTGCGGATGACATAACCTATTAGAGTTAATAAACAAGTTCAGCATGGCTACCAGAGACAAGATTAATATAAAAATTGCATTGGCTGGGACCTTCAGCACAATGCTGACTCCCAAGGAGTAGTGAGTACCTTTGTCTCATTCTCAGTGTCTGGGGTGGGAGGCAGGGGCCTAGAAGGTGTCACTATCCACCATTAAGTATGATATTTGCTACACAATTTTTATTGTACTCATGATATATATTCCCAATTTGTTAAAAGGTTATTTTATTTTATTTTATTTTTTTGAGACAGAATCTCAAGCTGTCGCCCTGGGTAGAGTCCTGTGTCTTAAGCAATTCTCTTGCCTCAGCTTCCCAAGAAGCTGGGACTACAGGCGCTCAGCCACAATATCCAGCTTTTATTTTTGTTGTTGCAGTTTTCATTGTTGTTTTTTCATTTTAGCTGGTCCCAGCCGGGTTCCAACCCGCCAGTTATGGGCACCACCTAAAAGGTTATTTTTTAAGGGGCAGCGCCTATGCCTCAAAGGGGTAGGGCACCAGCCCCATATGCTGGAGGTGGCAGGTTCAAACCCAGCCCCAGCCAAAAACTGCAAAAAAAAAAAAAAGTTCTTATTTTTTTTTTTTTTTGGGTGGGGGAAGGCAGTGGGCTTGGAGAAGATTGAAATCAATTCAGATCTGTGCCAGCAAAAGTTATTTTTTAAAATCACAAATGGTGTTAAATTTTATCAAATACTTTTTCTGTATCTTTTGAAATAACTGTTTTTCTCCTTTTTTGTTTTAATGTGACAAAATTGACATCGAATATATAGACCAGTTTGTATTCATAAATATACTATCTTACCATTTGACTTCTGAATGTCAGACCAATGGTACATTCTCGGAATAGAAACCAGTGGAGTATGTTTGTGGGTGCAGGTGTATGCGCATGCACAGTAATACTTGGACTTATTTATTTTAAAATTTAGGTTTATTTGCTATTATATTTTTAAAGATTTTTGCAGTTATGTTCATGGGAGACTTTCCTATAATATTTTTATTATAATGTTCTTACACTTAAAAAGAATGTATAGGGGCAGTGACTGTGTCTCAAAGAGTAGGGTGCCGGCCCCATATGCTGGAAGTGGCGGGTTCAAACCCAGCCCCAGCCAAAAACTGCAAAAAAAAAAAAAAAAAAGAACGTGTTTTCTGCAGTTGTATGCAGGTGTTTCACATATTTCAATTAGGTCAAATTTGTAAATCAGATCGGTCAAATCATCTACATTGTTCCTGATATTTTTATCTGCTTTTCTATACATTATTGAGAGAGGTTAAAGCATCCCCCTATGATTGTAAATTTGCTTATTTCTCCGTTCGGTTTTGGCAATTTTTTTTTCTGTATTTAGAGGCTATGTTCTTAGGATCACACTCATCTAAAATTAATATATTTCTGGTAGACTGAACCCTTTTCAGGGTGAAATGGCTCTCTCTACCACTTACAATGGTATTTTTTTCATTTCCCCTTAACTTTTCAACTTTTCTATGTTCTCATAGTTACATTATGTCCCTTGAACATAGTTTTTTATATCAAGTTTGCCAACTTCTGTCTTTTGTGTGTTTGGTGCATGTACGTTTAATGTAATTGCTGTTATAATTGTGCTCACAGGTACCATCTTACCATCTATTTCCATTTGTCCTACCTAATATATGCTTTTTCTCTCCTTAGGTTGCCTTCTTTTGGATTTACTCGGGGTTGTAATTTCATCTCTCTCCACTCATTAGTTGCTCTTTATACATTCTTTCAGTATTCTTTTAATGTCTTCCACTAGAAATTGCAACTTGTATGCATCATTTATTATGTTCTAATATAAATTTTATTTTTATTCACTTCTCAGACAATGCTATGATCTCACAACACTCAATCTCTATTTACCTTCATCCTAGTCTTGTGTGTATGTTGTTATTATTTATTTTAATTCCACATGTACTTTGCACCTAACAAGACATTACTGCTGTTGCTATGTTCCATCAATATGCATTTATATTAACCCACCTATTCAGTCTTTCTGTTCCTTTTCATTCTTCACTCTATTTCTGTGATTATATCTTAGCTCAGTTTTCGTCTACCTGAGAACTCCCTTTGGTATTTTATTTAGTGCAGATCTGATGGCAGCAAATTTTCTCAGTTTTTTTGAACAGAAATATTTATTTCAAATTTATTTGTAAAGGGTATTTTTTGTGACTCTAACATTCTAGGTTACTACTTTATTTTTTTCCAACAGTTTCAAAATGGCATTCATCATCATCTCACTTCTGTCATTTCTGCTGACAAGTGATTGTCAGGCTATTATTTCTCCTTTGAAAGTAATGTGTCTTCTCTGCCTCCCTTTGGCTGCTTTTAATATTTTTTCTTTGCCTTTGGCTTTCAGCAGTTTGAGTATGGTTTGCCCAGATGAAGTTTTCTTTTTATTTATCTTGCATGGAGGTAGGGAAAAATCATAAAGCTTTTTCAATTTTGGAACATTCTCAGCCTGTATTTCTTTGACTATTATTTTTTTCCCGCTCTTCCTCTCCTCAGACTCCAGGTACACATGTTAGTTCTGTCCACCATTCCCCACAAGTCTCTTGTGTTCTTTGCTGTGTTTTCAATACTCTATCTCTGATCTGCAGCTTGGAGTTTTTATACAGTCCTATATTACAGTTCAGTAAATCTTTCTTCTTCTAAGTCTAATCAATTAACCCATATGCCAAGTTGTTAATTACTGTATTTCTGTGTTCTAAGTTTCCATTTCATTCTTTCTTATAGATTCCCATTCTTTGATGAAAGATTGACTTTGACTTGATTCTGTCAATCAAATCTGTGTCTGTTAACACTGATATCTGGGTCACTATTGGTTCAATTTTTCTATGGATATGTTCCCCTACCATCAAATTCCTGTTTCTTGGTGTGCTCGATAATTTATTGTTCACTGCTGACCATTGTAAAATTATAGTGGCTCCAGGAGAAATTGTGGAGATAATATTCCACCATGTTCTTTGGTAGACAGAGTGAGATGAGATTACCTTAATCCAATTGGTATTGAACTGACTAGAGTCTGGGTTGCAGGTTTTGTAAGGCTATGCCTCTCCCTTTGGTTTGCCCCATTTCTATAGTATAGAAATCCTCTAAGGATTCCAGCTGAGAGTCTGGTGTGGTTACTAGGCTTCTCTTCTTTGATGGAAACTGAACTCTCAATTTTTATCTTGTTAGTATCAGGATACTGTCAAAAACTTCCGTCTTTCACAGTCTTTCTGCTTACCTTAATAATATAGCAAATACATAGCTCAAGGAAACCCGTGTCAGAGTTACTCTTCTGTGTCTGCCTTCTGCTTTCACAACCTCAGTCCTTAGTTTCTTTTCTCTCTACCTCCAAAGACTGCTGCCTTTCCTGCCTCTTAGCTGCGGCCCTCTGCCCACATGCTCAGCCTCTTAACTAGAATCAACAAATTTCCTGAAGGGAAAAATGGTTCTCAGAGTGCCAGCTCACCTCTTTGTGTTTTCCTGCTTCTGAGATCATAGCCCTTCAAATGCTTATCAACTTGGCAGCCTTCCAATAACTTTTAAAAAGAGATTTTCTGTATTTTATTCAGCTTTTCCAGTTGTTCTCAACATAAGCTCTGGTCTGCTTAAAGCAAAATATATATATATATATATATATATTTTTTTTTTTTTTTTCCTCAGAATTCTTATCTCAGAAAAAGACACCCCAGCAAAGAGTGATTTTACACAAGGAATTAAATTATACAATTCTTGGGAAGGCCAGTGAAGCCAAAGGTGGGGAGAGATGGTTGCTTTATCAGTTAGCTAATTTTTTTTTTTTTTTTTTTTTTTTTTTAGACAGAATCTGTCACCCTGGGGTTGCATGCCATGGCGTCATAGCTCAAATTCTTGGGCTCAAGTGATTCTCTTTGCCTCAGCCTCCCAAGTAGCTGGGACTACAGGCACTCACCGTAACACCTGGCTATTTTTTAGACAGAGTCTTGTTCTTGCTCAAGCTGGTCTCAAACTCCTGAGCGCAAGCAATCTGCCCACCTCAGCCTCCCAGAGTGCTGGGATTACAGGCATGAGCCACCTCGCCCGGCCCAGTTAGCTAATGTTTGCAATAATGATACATAAAAAATAATCATAACATCTCAGTGGCATAGTGAAAGGAGCACACATTTCTTACACATTTGTGGGTCAGCGGATGCGAGCAGATCTAGGATCAGTAGCTCACTTTCATGCTGTGGACTGCTGGGCTCGGCTCCCCACCCAGGCCAGCTAGTTCTGAGCACAGGCTGAAGGGGCCGCACCTACCAGGGAACGCTTTTTTTTTTTTTTTTTTGAGACAGTCTTAGTTTGTCTCCCTTGGTAGAATGCCATAGCATCACAGCTTGCAGCAATCTCAAACTCTTGAGCTTAAGCAATTCTCTTGCCTCAGCCTCCGAAGTAGCTGGAACTATAGGTGCCAGCACAACACCTGGCTATTTGTTAGAGACGGGAGTCTTGCTCTTGCTCAGGCTGGTCTCGAACCTGTGAGCTCAGGCAATCCACCTGTCTCAGCCTCCCAAGTGCCGGGATTACAGGTGTACAGGATGGCAGGTGCACCCTGCCAAAGCTCTTTTCATAGTGAAGTCAGAAGCATAGAAGGGCAATCCTCGATGTGCAAACACGTTCCTACGCTCTGCTTATGTTGCATTACCTGATATCCCATTGGCCAAAGCAAGACACACGGCCAAGCTCCCAGCCTAGGGGCAGGAAGTAAACTCTGCTTTTTTATGAGAGGAACTGCAAAGCTACAGGGCAATGGGGATAGCTACAGGGAGGGGTGAAGAATCAGGGTAGATAATTTACTGGACTAGATGACATTTGTTAGAGACAAGAACTTCAGGAGCTGGTGCCTCACTGGGCAGGGATGGGCACCAAGGAGGAAACCCCCCCGCTGTGTACTCGTCCTTGTGGCTCCATGCCACTACCAATCTGGGGTCCTATAATGACGATAAGCTGTAATTTGCCAATTATGTTTTCTCTTATTTTCATTGTGAAATTCTTTGCCCAAATTACCACAGGAGCTTCAAGCATCCTGTTGTCATTAAGCATCAGAATCAAAAGAAAAGGATGATTTTTTTTTTAACCATATTTCTGCTTTCTAGTCTCACTTTGGTGCCTCACATTTGGCATAATTGAACTGGAACCCTGTTCTTAAGAGTGTCTAGGAAATACAATTTCCAGACTTCTACATCCAGAAAAATGTATATCTTTAAAGGGGACAGGAATGGTGCTGTGTGCTAACCCCCCTCTGGGATAAATGTGGGCCAAGGGGAGCATAAGTAAGAGATTCACAGTAAGGGAAAGGCCCTAGAAGTAGTCAAGTGCTCCAGGTCACAACAGCACCACTCATGTGGAGCCTCTCCTGTCCTGGAGGTGACCCTCCTTCCCTTACCCCCTCCCAGACTCTGTTAGAATGATCAGAAACCCCTGAACAGGGCAGCATCTGTGGCTCAGTGAGTAGGGCGCCGGCCTGCATGTACCCAGGGTGGCGGGTTCAAACCCAGCCCAGATCAAACTGCAACAACAACAACAATAGCAACAAAAATAGACAGGAGTTGTGGTGGGCAGCTGTAGTCCCAGCTACTCGGGAGGCTGAGGCAAGAGAATAGCCTAAGCCCAAGAGCTGGAGGTTGCTATGAGCTGTGACACCATGGTAGGGAAAGAAAGAAAGAAACCCTGAGCAGCTGGGGAATGGGGAGTGAAAGTACAAAATGTAGCAATAGCCAATTATGCTACACACCCATTGCCTGTTGGAGCCAAAGCCAGATAAGAGCCAGGGGGAGGAGTGGCATGAAGAGGAAACCTACACTTATAATGAATTTGGAACTTCACTCCCTGGGATCAGACATCTTAAATGCTGAACAGATCCTGGATTTGTAACTAGAAATTACAGGAAACATTTTGTACCGAGAATAATTTTTAAAAAGTCATGAAACATCCCCTAGATTTTATGTAAGGGGCAGAGAGAGGCCACCTGCCGAGCGGGTTTGAATGGGTAACTAGAAAGAATAAAGTGATTGGCTGATTACATTCCATAAGACTGGCTCTTTCAACATATGGCTATATTTCTTAATTGAATTAGTATGCCATTATGAAAATAGATTGCGACATCTGCCTACTTTGCTTTGTCCTAATTTTAGTACAGAATTGTTTGTCCAAATCACCCCCTGCACATATACATAGGCTTTCACCTTTATTTCCAGAGGTATGTTTGTCAAAGAGGAATGATTGCCCAAGTGAGGAGAAAAGAATGTGTCACCGAAACCTGTAAAGGGTCTTTACACAGAAGCCCAGGAGAAAACTTCCCCACATGTGGAAAACAGAAAGTGAGGATGGGGAAGGAGATGGTGCCTCTCAGGGCTCCAAGCCTCTTACAGCCCTCTCTGTGCGTCTTCAGTTGCTGGTGAGGCTGTGCATTCTCAACGCTTCCCCCTTCCTTCCTCTACTTCCTCCCTCCCCGCCCTTCTTTCCTCCCTCCTTTCTAACCTCTCTCCCTTCCTTTCTTGATTCTTTCTGAGTAAATTATCTGTTCTTCTCCATTGATGAAGTAAAATCTGGCTATGAACCCTGTTGATGTTTTTGACAATCTGTCACATTTTGCATGGGTCCGCTGATTAACAAACTTCCGGGGGGGGTGGTGAGAGGAGGGAGTGGGGACCCTGTGGGGACAGAAACTGAAGACCGTGGCTTCCCGGTCGGGAGGATCGTGGGGACGTGACTGACAGCTCGGCCCCGACCTGGAGGTGTCCCAGGGACCCGCTCCCGCGCAGAAGCGCCGGTCGCCCGCAGCGTGTCTCCAGCGCCCTCTGCTGTCCAGCATCGCGCTCGCCGGGAAGGAGAGCCGCTTAGGGGATTCTGGATAGTAGCGCGCCACAGGTAGGAAAGAGGGATTTGGAACTGGGAGGCCACGCCTTGACGCACCAACCTTCCCAGAATCTTCCCTTGGCCCCCTAGCAAACACTACCTCTTCTCTCTCCGCCAAGAATAGACAACGACCTGATTTCTATGGCACTCACCTCTTTGCTTTTACCACCTAATCTGGCAGTTTTAAACACCGTATAACCGTATGTCTATAGTTATATAAGGAATCAAAAAGGAAGTATGATTTTATGTCTGGCTCCCTTCACGTTATGTTCCAAGAGTCACTCTTCTCTTCCTGTGGGTAGGCCTAGTTCATTCTCGTTCACTGCTGTGTAGTAATTGCCTGACACCTTGCTGTTCATCCATCCTACCATTACTGATCTTTGAGCTTGTTTCTCATTTGGGGGTACTGCGAATAGTGTTGCTTGTGAACAATCTTGCCTATGTATCTTGGTGCAAATGTGCAGCTCTGGGGGGAGAGTATAACGTTAGAGTGGAGCTGGTGGGTCATGGGATTTGCGCATCTTCATATTTAACAAATAAAGCTACACTGTTCTGCAAGTACACGCACCAGTTTACATTCTCAATCGCAGGTGAGTGTATGAAAGTTCCCACTAATCTTTGCCTTTGTCAACATTTGGTCTTTAATCGGTCTTTTAAGTTTTACCCACTCTCTTTAGTACACACAGGCATTTCACTGTGGATTTAATTTGCATTCCTCTGATGACTAATGAAATTGAACAACTTTTTATGTTAATTGGTCATTTGGGCTTCTTCCTTGTGAAATGCTTGTTCAGGAATCTTGCTATCTTTTTTTCTCTACTGAGTTATTTGTAGTTTTCTAATTGATTTGTAAAAACTTATTTTTTTTTTTGAGGTAGAGTCTCACTCTGTTCCCCTGTTGAGTGCTATAGCATCATAGCTCACAGCAACCTCAAACTCCTGGGCTCAAGTGATCCTCTTGCCTCAGCCTCCCAAGTTGCTGAGACCACAGGCACCTCCCACATCACCTGGCTAATTTTTCTGTTTTTTTTTTTTTTTAGTAGAGACAGGGTTTTGCTCTTGCTCAGGCTACTCTCAAGCTCCTGAGCTCAAGCCATCCACCTGCCTCGGCCTCCGAGAATGCTAGGATTACAGGCGTGAGCCATCATCCCTGACCTGCAAAACTCTTCTCAATTATATATATTGAAAATGTTTTTTTCCCATGCTATTTCATTAAATTATTAATACGAATATATTTTTTGATAAACCACTCCCATATTATAGCTTTCTTTTGATGAAAAGAAGTTTTTGATTTTAATGTTGTCAAATGAAGCAATCTTTCTTCTTATATTAGTGCTTTCTGTTTGTGTCTTGTGAAGTTTTTCCATATCTTGAGATCATAAAGATATTCTCCTATACTATTTTCTAGAAACTTTATTAATTTGCTTCTCATAATTAGATCTAGTATCTTATATCAATGTTTATATAAATTATGACATAGATTCAAGTTTCTTTCTTTCCATAATGATATCCAATTGTCCCAACATCATTTATCAAAATATTATCCTTCCCTGACTGTGCTGCTGCACCATCTAGGTAGTAAATCAAATCTCCACATACATTTGGGTCTGTTTCTGGGCTCCTTCTGTTCTATTGGTCAATTTGCCTATCTTTATACTAATCTCACCATGTTTTGTTTTGTTTTTTTCTTTTGAGACAGAGTTTCACTTTGTCACCCTTGGTAGAGTGCTGTGGCATCATAGCTCACAGCAACCTCAAACTCTTGGGCTCAAGTGATTCACTTGCCTCAGCCTCCCAAGTATCTGAGACTACAGGCACCCATCACAATACCCAGCTATTTTTATAGACAAGGTTTTGCTCTGGCTCAGGCTGATCTGGAACTTGTGAGCTCATGTAATCCACTCCTTGGCCTCCCAGAGTGCTAAGATTACAGGCGTGAGCCACCTCGCCTGGCCCAATACCACCATGTCTTAATTGCTAATTTATAAGTCAGTACTTGATTAAATAAGTCCTCTGTCTGATTCTTGTTCTTCAAGAATACCTTAGCTATTTGTGTTCTTGCATTTCCATATAAATTTTAATATCAGCTTGCTAAGTCCCTATCACTCTCCCCCCGCCCGAAAAGAAGCCTATTATGATTTTGATTGGGATTCCCTTGAGTTTATACGCCATTTCAGAGGATAACTGACATCTTTGAAATACTGAGATATCTCATTGGTCAGCATGGTATATACTTCCACTCACTTAATACTTCCCTAATTTCTCTAAATAGTATTTATCAAGTTATGTGTAGCAGTCTTACATATCTTTCATTAACTTTTTTTGCCAAATTTGATTTTTTATAGTATTATAAGTGGTGTTTTTTAATTTCTTATAACTCTTGCTGGTATACAGAAATAAAGTCACTTCTATATTTGGCCTATTTAGTGAGAAATCATGCTACACTCACTAATTCTAATCATTTATCTCTAGATTCTTTTGAATTTTCAACATAGGTAATTATAGTTTTATATATGTTATATGTAATACATGCTTATATCTTAGTTCCACTTCTTATACTGTTTATTTCAATTTTTTGCTTTATTTCTCTAGCTAGGAACACCAGAAAAATAGTAATATAAATAATGTTAGTGGATATCCTTGTCTTACTTCTGTTCTCAGAAATTTTACCATACTTCATCATTAAGTAAAATATTTGCTATAGTTGTTAGCATTTTAAGGATAAAACTGGTTAGAAATTTTTGACTACTCTCCCTTATATTTTTTGTTTTGCTTACCTTATTTTTTTGTTTTAACTTAAAAAACACTTCCCTGTTTTGTTTCATTTTGTTTTTTGAGACAGAGTCTCACTCTACTCTATCATCCTGGGTAGAGTGCTGTAGCATCATAGCTCACAGCAACCTCAAACTCTTAAGAGATCCTCTTGCCTCAGTTCTCAGTTTTTCTCTTTTTCGTAGAGATGGAGTCTCACTCTTGCTCAGGCTGGTCTCAAATTCCTGAGCTCAAACAATCCAACCACTTTAGCATCCCAGAATGCTAGGATTATAGGCGTAAGCCACCACTCCCACCCTTTCCCTGTTTATTTTTAAAGGGCTTTATTTATATAATTCACATACCATACAATTGACCCATTTAAAGTATATAAGTCAATGGATATTAGAATATTTAAATTCCTGTTTATTCTTCTCAATTAATTTTTTTTTTTTTTTTTTTGAGACAAAGTCCCACTATGTAGCCCTGGGTAGAGTGCCATGGCCTCACAGCTCACAGCAACCTCAAACTCTTGGGCTTACTTGATTCCTTTGCCTCAGCTCCCAAGTAGCTGGGACCACAGGCACCTACCACAATGCCTGCCTATTTTTTGGTTGTAGTTGTCTTTGTTGTTTGGGAGGCCTGGGCTGGATTCGAACCCGCCAGCTCCAGTGTACATGGCTGGCACCATAGTTGCTTGAGCCACAGGCACCGAGCCTCAATCAATTTTTAAATCAACTTCTATATGCCCTATTCAGCAATTTTGGTTATTGAAAACTTAACTTTTTAAATTAAATCTTCCCAAATAGCAGGAGCACAGTATAGAGTTGCACTAACTCCTGTCTCCTTTTATTTCCCTCATGATTACGTCATTTCCTTTGAATAAATAAAGTTTTTAATGATTTTAGTTTTATCTGTGAGCATAATTATTTTTATTTAGAATTAAGTGTTATTGGTATATAGTAATATAACAGAATTTTGTAAACTTATATGTAATTAATATACTAATATATATTTTTGATAGGTTTCTTGTGATTATTTTTCTAGGTATATATCTTGGATTTCCTAGAATTATTTTTCCAGATATGTATTCTAGTCATTCAAAATAATGACATTTTAATTTACTTAAGACTTTTCAACACAACTACGTATTTTATTCCTTTTTTTTTTTTTTTTTTTTTCTCAAATCATATAGCCAGCAGGCCAGGGATGGTGCCTCAGGCCTATACTCCTAGCACTCAGGGAGGCCGAGGCAGGTGGATTTCTTGAGCTCATGAGTTCAAGACCAGCCTGAGTAAGAGCAAGACCCCATCTTTAAAATTGGCCAGGCATTTGTGGCGGGTACCCATTGTCCCAGCTACTTGGGAGGCTGAGGCAGGAGTATCATTTGAGCCTAGGAGTTTGAAGTTGCAGTGAGCTGTGATGCCATGGCACTTTACTGAGGGCAACAAAAATGAAACTCTGTCTCAAAAAAAGTAAAAGACCATATAGCCATTATGTCTAATGCTGAACAGAGACTTCAAAATATTAATAATACATACGTCAAACTTTTGCCTAGAACATATATGTAATTAGTAAAAAGACAAACAACCCAATAAAATAAATGAACAGATATTTCAACAAGTGAAGATATGTAGATGGCAAATAAGCACATGAGCAGTTGCACAACCTTGTTAGTCATCAGGGAAATGCAAACCCAAACCAGGAGACACCACTTCTGTGACTGCAACAAAAATGATTGGCACCCCATGTGTTGGCAAGGATGTAGAATAACTAGAACCCCAGGTGCGGGTGGTGAGAGTGTAAAATTGCACAACCTTGGAGCATTGCTTATCAGTCTTTAATAAAGTTATATGTATACCTTTCCTATTAACCACCAATCTCTATCCCGGGTATTTACCCACCCACCTCCCCCATGAAAATATATGTCCATAATAAGATTTGTAGTGAAAAAATGTTTTTAGCAGCTTTATTCATATTTAGTAGCCAAAAATGGTAAACCGCCCAAATGACATTCAACAGAAGGAGTAACATATGCATACATTGGTATATTGCTCAGCAATACAAAAGAATGAACTAACTTGCATAAAAATATGGATCAATCTCAAAAACATGGTTATGTTTAAAAAGCCAGTCATAAATGAATATATACTGTTTTATTTCATTTATATGAAGTTTAAGAACAGATAAAACTAATCTATGGTGACAGGAATCAGAGCAATGCGTGGGTATCATGGGTGGGGACTGACTAGAAGTAGAGACCAGGGACCCTGAGGTGATGGAAATTTTCCATATCTTGATTGGAGTATTGGTTACATTAACATACATACTTATCAAAACTCGGTCAATTGTGCATCTATGACCTGTGCATTGTACTGTATGGAAGTTGTCTTTTTTTTTGAGACAGAGTCTTACTATGTCACCTTCAGTAGAGTGCTGTGGTGTCACAGCTCACAGCAACCTCAAACTTCTGGGCTTAAGTGATTCTTTTGCCTCAGCCTCCTGAGTAGCTGGGACTACAGGCACCTGCCACAACACCTGGCTATTTTTTGGTTGCAGTTGTCATTGGTGTTTAGCAGTCCCGGGCTGAACTCGAAACCACCACCTTCAGTGTATGTGGCCTACTCACTGAGCTACAGGTGCCAAGCCATTTTTAACTCAATTTCTTTTTAATTCTATGGGAAAGAATCTCATTGATCCAGCTTCAGTCAGGAATCCTACTCCCTGCATAAGCAGTTTTTGCCCAGGCATGGTCCAGAGAAGGAGCACCTGTGTGAGCCTGGCTACCATGCAGTGTCAATACCTACTACTTAGTGTTCATTTCTATGATCAACATCATGCCATCTTTTTCTATATTTGGGAAGTGAATTTTTAATATAGGGAAATTGCGTTCTTTAAAAGTGAAGGAAGTTTCCTAGTAATTCCATCAGATAGAAATAATAATAAGTAAGAACATAAAATCAGACCCTAATTCTCCATTTAGGGGAATAACTATATCATTTTGGTAAGATTCTTCCAGACAGTATGACTATAATGTTACATAAAGTAAGTGGTACTATGTACATTATGCAAAGAAGGACAATTCCTTGCCTTGTCTAATATCTGACTGTGCAAAGAATTTACTAACCTACAACCTTGTGCTTATCTGAGTGTGAGTGAAGTGAATCAGAGAGAGATGGCAAGATGGAGAGATTGAGGAGGGAGCTGAGGGGGCAGGAAAGACAAGGTAGGGATTTCATCTCCCCTGACAAGAATGGTGCACACAATGTTCAGGAGGGGTGCGCTTCTTAAGAACTCTCACATGCACTCCAGGAACAGGAGTACTGAATGCCTGCTACACAGAGGACGTCAGCTGTCGGCCTTGACTGGACAAGCAGAGGCCACCAGACAAGAGGGCCACAGTGGTAGCCAATTTGTACTGAGACTCTGACCCCTTTCCTTCTTTCCTCCCTGCCCCAACTCTTTGGAGGAGCGAGGGAGACCCTGGGGACTCAGAGAAGGAAAAGTGACAAGACACCCCAGTGCCAATTCATGCCTTTCCTGCAGCTCCAAGAGCTGGAGTGGAAGGAAAGAAAGAGATGTGCATGTCTCCTCGCCACTCTAAATCCCTCAAGAAACAAGCCTGGCCTGCTCTGGAGAAGGGGAGAACGAGGCTAGAGTTTTAAATCCTGAACTTTCTAAAACAAAATGACTAGAAAGTTATGTGATGTGCCTGAGACATTATGGAATGGAAAGGAGATTCTATGCTCTATAGAGCATAGTTGAAATCAGTGATTTAACAACAACAAAAAAAACCCTTCATGGTTGCAACACTTTAAATTTGGATTGCTAAATAAAACTAAAACTGAGGAACATAAAAGAATGTTTCCCTAATTGGAAAGCCATCCTGTATTCCTAGATGGTAAATCTTAACCACTAAAAAGGTGTCCAATCTCCCCAAATATTCTATAAATTTAAAGTAACCCCATTAAAAATAACAACAGGATAAAATGAATCTAAACTCATTCACAAGAACTGATGGCACACCTGCTAGGAAGCCTGTAACCAAGAAATCAGATAATAATAACAAGTGTTGGTGAGAATGCTGGCGGAACACAAGATTAGAAAACAGTTTGGCCGTTTCTCAAATGTTTAAACCATACAACCCAGAAATTCCACTCCTGGATATATATCCAAGAGAAGTGAAAATGTATGTCCACACAAAAACTTATACCCAAATATTCATGGTAGTATTATATTATTCATAATAGCCAAAAAGTGAGAAAACTCAATTGCCCATCAGATAAATAAAATGTGGTCTGTGCAAACTGTGAAATATTATTTGTCAGTAAAAAGGAATGAAGTCATGATATAGGCTTCAACGTGAATAAACCTTGAAGACATGATGCTAAGTGAAAAAAACTAATTACAAAAGATGACATATTGTATGATTTTATTTACATGAAATGTCAGAACGTAAAATCTATAGAGCCAGAAAATGGATTAGTGATTACCTAAGGCTAGGGGAAAAGTGAGGGGTGATGAATGGCACAGTAGTTAATGCAATGGCATGGATGAGAGTCTTTTGGAGGTGATGAACATGTTCTATTATAAAATTAATTGTGGGCCTGGTGCCTGTAGCTCAGTGATGAAGGGTGCCGGCCACATACACCTGGGGTGGCAGGTTCAAACCAGGCCCGGCCTGCTAAACAACGACAACTGCAACAAAAAAATAGCTAGGCATTGTGGTGGGCGCCTATAGTCCCAGGTACTTGGGAGGCTGAGGCAAGAGAATTGCTTGAGCCCAAGAGTTAGAGGTTGCTGTGAGTTGTGACACCACGACACTCTACTGAAGGCAACATGGTAAACTCTATCTCAAAAAATAAATAAATAAATATAAAATAAAATCGATTGTGGTGATGGTTGTACATTTTGCATGTACTAAAAACCATTGAAATACATACCTTTAATGGGAAATAAAAAAGAACAAGTGAGCAAAGAAGTCTAAGAAAAAGAATTTAAATGAAGAAAGAACATGGGAGTATTTTTCCTATCAGGTGTAAAGTTGTGATAATTACAGCTATGTGGTTCTGGCTCAGCCATAAACATAAGACAATGGAACAGAGATAAACTCTTACAAATTACTTTCAAATGGTTTGTTTAAAGGAAGGGATGGAGAATACGCCACAAAAGAGAAAGCAAATATTCCAAAATAATATAACGACACTTAATGAATGTGATCGTTGCATTGTTCCTTCAACTTTTATTCTGAAAATCTCCAAAATGAGAAGTTGGGGATGTTCTATTCTCAAATGAAGATGCCACTTGCCATGTAACAGCAGCTGGGTAGGCAGCATTTGTGGATTATGAGGTTACCTGGGGTATCTGCCAACTCATTCTTTAACAAACTAAACTATGTATAGTAAATCGGGTCACAGTGTCCATCCCATTTCCCCTCCTAACTGTTCCTGAACTACAAAGACCAAAGCCTTAGAAAAGACATATTTCCCAAACTTGCTTGCCGCTCATGCTCTCAGGGTGAACTGGCTTCCACCAGTGTGACTCACGGGTGAAATACGGGAAATGGAGAGAAGACAGAAGCCATCTTCCTGAAGGTATTGCTCCTGACAAGCACAGCTGCAGGGACTGAGTTTGGGGCAGCAGCACCTAACTCCTAGCTTCCATATTCTTGAGAGCTAGTTGCCTGGATACCAGCAGCTGCCTTCTGGGATGGTGGCTAATGGTGGTGTTTTTATGACTCAATTGTTCACAGGGCAGCCTCCAGGAGACTCAAACTGGAGCCTGTTCCTCCAGCCTTTCTGACACCTATGCAATAACTGAATTAAGTATGAAAGCTCTTTCTACTTAGAATACCCAGAGTGGCTTGGGTTTCCTGTGCTGAATCCTGACTCATAAGTCTACTTTAACAGGCTTCTAGATCTTTTCTTGAAAACTGTGAAACTTTCACTAGTGTTTCTTCTCAGGCAGAAAGAAAAACTGAAATCAATGATGATTTTGAAAAAACATCAAGATGCCATACAGTGTGTAAGCAGAGAAGTCACCCTTAGCAAATTTATTCCTTAACTGGGTAGAATTTGCTTCTTAATAACAAATCAGTTTCAAGACCTCCAAAGATAGAGTGGAAATTAATTGACAAACCTCATACCCTCTCACACATTTCTCCCTATATTGGCATTAAAACAGGGGCCATAATTAAACTGCCAGGAAAGAGGAACACTTCATTCTAATTGTTGTATGATTCAGAACCTGTGTTGCATCATCTGTGTAGGAAACTGAGCACCAGGCTTGTAGAAGTGGTCACCGGTTCTTGAGGGAGGCGCTGGGAACAGGACAATCTCCCAGCCAGCTTGGAGATGTTTTGCTGCCTGGTGACAAACCCTCAAGCAACTGCATGCGTTAATGAGATAAGATCTGTCGTTAGCAAGCAGGTGTTGAACCTTGGACATTTGTGGTGCAACAGGCTGCGAGTCAAGAGCACCCATGATCCTGGTCTGAGGGCCCCCCACACCTGTTGTATAATGCTTCAACAAAAGGCCACAGCAGAGGTTACTCAGGGCTTCCCTGCACCTGTGGGAAGTCCACCTCTTGCAGGCGTTTGTACTTCTATCTGTGTCCTGGCTGTTGTTATTTGCCCGGTGACGGGGTGCCACAGGGGGCACCACAATCTGGAAACCAAAGTGGATACAAATGTACCATTTAAAATAAAAAACAGAGATGGCTACTTTTCTGTTTAATTCTACTCTATATTATCCCAAGAAATTGGAGATATTTTCTCTCAGGAAAGGTATGGTCAACTATTCAAGTTTTGCTGAACGTAAAGTAATGTAAGACTAGTCATATACAACACACAGCCTCAGATCACAGTAGTTTAGGGGAATTCTGTGGATGATAAAAATGTATAGTCTTCATGAAAAAGTTATCCTATAAAAACTGTTGTAGAAACATCTACTCTTTTGTACAATAGCATATGGCAGGGGTGGCGAACAAGTTCGACACAAAGAGCCAAAATTTTAAACTGTGAGAGTCAGAGAGCCACACCATGCAGTGACCTGCCAAAACAGACAAACACTCACACAAAAGCATATAATTTTAACAATAATATATTAAA